>JARFXV010000820.1:600000-902194 GCA_031761425.1 Cosmopolites sordidus | reverse complement strand
TTCAAAGTTTTCAATGATTCTGTTCGTAAAAGATCCAATCAACATGAATTAAACGATTTAGCACGAGATTTGGGACTATCCAAAAAAGCATCGGAATTATTAGCATCAAGACTACAAGAAAAAAATTTGCTTGACAAAGGAGCTAAAGTCACTTACTATCGATCCAGAGAAAGTGAATTTAGGCAGTACTTTAGAAATAATGACGGATTTGTATATTGGCAGAACGTAGAAGGTTTAATGAAAGAATTGGCCATTTCTAACTATAACGCAACTGAATGGCGATTGTTTATAGATAGCTCAAAGCGTAGCTTGAAGTGTGTTCTCCTAGATAATGGAAATTTATACGGTTTAGTCCCAATAGGTCATTCAGTTTCTTTGCGTGAAGAATATGGCGGCATAAAGAAAGTCATTGACTTATTGCAATATAACGTGCACCAATGGATCATCTGTGTTGACCTTAAAATGGTCTGTTTCCTTCTTGGCCAGCAACACGGGCCAGCAATCGAACTGGTCGCCAAGATCTGACCTATGACCTGGCGATCCAAACATTTTAAATCAACCACTTGTCGACAGAACAAACATTGTATTTACGCCTTTGCATATAAAACTAGGTCTCATGAAGCAATTTGTTAAGGCTATGTCAATTGAAGGAGAATTTTGGTTATTTCCTTGATTGTACCTAGACCAGCGGATTTCAAATGTTCAGCAGTGATTCCATCTTCCTCAGAAGCTTTGTTATTTTTAAGTCGCTTGATTTGCCTAATTAATTCATCTTCATATGGTGGTAATTAATCTGGCCTTGTTTGTTTAGGGTTTAGTGTTGGTAATCTGTTTAAGGGCTCAGGACAGTTTAGTAGTTGTTTAAAATATTTCCCAAGTTCTTTGCAATTGTCTTGGTTATTTAGAGCTAATTATCCGTTTTCCTTTTGGAAGCAAAGACTTTGGGGTTGATAGCCTGTTGATTTAGTTAAATGTTTTAAACATTTAGCTAAATGTTTTATAAAAAATTTCGGGTGTTATTTTTTTGGCAATATTTTTCTATTTCATTAAGTTGATTGTTTTCATATTTTCTTTTAGTTTGTCTAATTAGCTTCGATGTTTCTTTTCTTGCTTCCCAAAAGATGTTATAATTTATTGCTGTTTTTTGACTGTTCCACTCTTTGAATGCTTTACTTCGGCTTAATACTGACTGTTCCCAAACTTCATCCACCATGGATGTTTTCTACGTTTTTGTAAAAGGACCAACTTTAAGGTTGTTTTAATAATTTCTTGTTTCAATTCTTGCCAGTTCTGTACTGGTTGTTTATCAAACTCTTCTGTTAGGGCTGGTTTTATTTTCGTATGGTCGAACCTTGGTATTAGTAGTCTCTTTTGAATAAGTTTTCGAGGTTTTAAGCTAAGTTTGATTCTAGTCAAGTAGTGATCCGTGTCTATGTTAGTTCCTTTCCTGACTTGTACATTCAAAATCTCTTTATAATTGAGGTACGGAATGGCAACATGGTCAATTTGAAATTCAGCCATGTACGTGTTTGGGCACATCTAGGTATTTTGTTTTGTAATTTTCTTCTAAAATGGGCTGACATTATTTTTAGATTAAACTGCGAACATAGTTCAACTAATCTTCTGCCATTATGGTCTTCTGCCATTATGGTTTGGTTGTACTGTTTTTCTGTACTTTCTTTCGTTTCGTAGGTGGGTGTTGAAATCACTCAATAGGATTTTTGCATGATAAGAGGGAATTTTAGAGATAGTCTTTTCCAGAATTTTCCAGGACTTATTTACTTTTTCAGGATTAGATTTATTTCCTTCGTTAACTGCGAGGTGTGCATTGATTAATACATAGTTTTTGTTAGCACACTTGACAGATAGTATCATAAGTTGATTATTTACTGGCTAGACATTAGTTATAGAACTAAGATTTTTTTTTTGAAATAGCGAAAGCAACACTGAGATGTGGTGTATTTTTGTATATTCTTTCGTCCGTTTTACTTTTAAAAAGTCTGTAGTTGCCGAAGTCCAAAGTGTAATCATCTATTAACCTGATTTCTTGCAGAGCTAAAATTTGGATTTTTTGCTGATTCAGTGTTCACCCCAATTTGTGTAGTTTTTCTGGGCGCCGGAGAAAGTTGATATTTACCGTTCCAAAGAAAGTTTTTGTTTTCAGTTTCAGATGTTGGCCGGAGGTCTCCGACTCTCTCTGAAAGACTTTGCGTTTAAGCCCGGACGTCCCAGAATCCGAAAGTTCGGTTGTGCCAGTAAAACGTGCAGAGGATTGTTTACCTCCTGGGATAATTTAATAATTACTAGAACGCTTCATCTTGTATTTTGGATTAAATATTTAAACCATGACTGTTTAGAGGTTAAGACTGGAGGGATTAGTTCCAGAATTAAAATCTTAGCCGCACCACTGGTGAACACACGCTGACCACTCAACCTCTTGATACAAGTCAGACGCTAAGCGGATTTAGTTTTTTGCCTTGGATCGGGGCTACTAATCTTGAGATATTCGCAGTTTGTCCATTAATATCTAATGGAACTTTCACTATCCACCACCCGCGACCCGTTCAGTAACTTAGGCGAGGTATACTGGTATATATATCTTTTATTTTAGTTTGTTCCTTTATCCATTTTATAGTCTTTATTCCCTAGCCTTATTCTCAGAACCATTTTTTTCTTTATTCCTTTGGGTTCGTCTGATTTTTGTTATTATGTGCTGGGTTTATAATTATAGAGTTAATATTTTGTGTTTTGTAGTATTATGTATGTGTTTATATTTTATTCCGCGACTTTGTATTCATTTGGGATAGCAATCATCCGTAGTGCATTATTGTTTTTAACAAAAAATGAAAAAGATGGCCATTAACAATGTAGATGCATTCTTCTATTGGAACCTTCGGTGTGAAACACTAAACTTGAAGAGTTTTACCACTAAACACTAAATCACTTTTGAAAACTTCTTTAGCCGCTTTGACTGGTTTTCGGTAGGGGCAAAACTTATGGGTTCGCGTCACCGACATGCTAATGACGTGTTGCGCCAGACTGGCGACGCCAATTGTGTTTTAAATGTCATAGTCAATAATGTTAAATCATTATTTTAATTGTTTAATTGTAGAATCACTGTGCAATACAATAGTACAAAGCATTTATTTTCGAATATTTCCAATATTGGTATCAATATTTTCGTTGAAAAATATTATATTATTTATTTTTCTAATATTTAATCTCTGCATTCCATCGTGCAATGAATATTTCATAGTTGCCTAGAAGTCATCTTATTAGCGTGGTAAAACAGATTTCTAGTTGTTCGATAATATTTTTGTCAGGGATTTTAAAATAAAACATTCTATAAAATTTTATAATAAATTTAATTTCTCAAAATTATTGTTTATTAGTTTAAATTGTCAGAAATAAAATAAGTCTTTTGTAATTTTTTGCAAAATGACTATTTATAAACTTATATCATTCAATTTCTCCATTAGCACTTTACAAACAATTAAAAATTAAAAAAAAAACACAGCTATTCCAAAGTTTCAAGTTTTCACTTTTGTCGGCAGTCCCCATGATTGCCTACCTTTTTATTTTTTTTGCTGTATCAACCAAATTTCTGTTTCACTCCACGGTAGTCTGACTTGCTGTGTTTCTTTCAATATTGTTCTCTTCCATATAATGTTTGATCTGTCTGTTCCCCTTTGTTCAATGTCCAATTGTAGTTCAGGGCTTGTCTAGTGATCCTCGTCGATTTTCTAAGTGGATCAACAATCAACTTTCATTTGTCTTTCTGAGATGGACATTTTTACTTTTTCTTCTCCTATTATCTTCTGTAATGCTTCATTAGTAATCTTTATAGACCGATTAAGTTTGCATGACACCTGTTTATCAATATTTGTAATCTTAGATATTTTCTATTTCCTTTGCATGTTTCCCCTTCATATAACAATGCAAGTTCTCTACATAACTTTAGCATGATTGTAATTTTGCTTTCCTACTATTATTTGATGATTACCATATTCGATTTTCCTAATTTTTTTAATATATCATGATACTGTACTATATTGTACTATAATTTAAACTAGCGCACCTATGATTAATTTTGACCTATAAATTGAAAATCTGGGTTTCAGTCCTGTTTTGTGCATAATTTTAAAAGTACCGGGTCATTTGGTCACGTCTGAACTCTTACAATTTTCAAATCTTTTTTTATGATTAATGACAAAATGGTGAACTTACTCGAGTTGTTATTACGTTATTAAAATAATTAATTGTTATTTTGATGAGCTCAAGTAACTGCAGTATTAAATTTTTGTAAAATTCAAATTCTCTAATATATATTTTCGTGAAATGTATTGAAATCCATAGTTGATTATTAGCTTTCTCATTCTGATGACCATTTCCTCAGTATCGAGAAAATGGTCATCAAAAACGGAGCGTTCTGAGCATGGAGCGTCACTCATGCTGGTTTGAAACTCAGTAAACTACTTATGAACCAGTTCCCGTAATATTTTAAAAACTTTTCATCGGTTTGCACGATGGTTTTTCCACTTAACTAGTAGTGTTTAGTCAACATACCAAATTCGCCATCTATCCAACATATATCTGACTTTTCACTCTATCCGAGTATAGAGAGGAACTAAGGCATTTTAGTCTTTGTTGGGGTAAGATGGCAGGTTTATTAAAGATTAATAAGTAAACTAGAATAACATATTTAACTGAGGTAACCGATACTTGAAGAAAATTTATTTTAATTAAACAAAATAAGATTTATATCTAAATTTTCACTATATTTCAAACTTGTATGCATTACAATTGTCTCGATATACAGTGCCTTTTTCAAATACGAATTAAACCTATAATAAGAAAAGTAGTTACTACTGTAACTAGTTTGGAGGGCTAGTTTCGTGGACTAGAGAACCTATTCATATCAGATATTTTCCGGCCGTATAGTTATTTTAAAGCGCCATCTTTCAGCTTAAGTAAAATACACCAGCCTACTATAAATACAACTTTCATAATTAGTTGCAGACGCGAAAGGCGTCTACATTGAAAATATTGCCTTCTTTTTACCTTTCAACTGGAAAGAAATGCTGGAGAAGCACATAACATGATTTGTGCAGCTGGGAGAGATATTGCTGTTTCGCAATGTATTTGTAAGTAATTCCAACCTGAGGATTTTAACTTAAATGGGGTAGAATGTCCGGTGTAGCCAGAATGTGGGATACAACAAAGATATAGAGAAAAGTTAGAACAGAAGTTATAAACCCTTGTGACTGATAAAGAGGAGTATGATATTGAAGCATTGTGGGAAATACTTAAGAATAGTGTTTTAGACATTGCAAGGGAGGTATGTGGAACATTAAAAATGAGAGATGATATAAAGTAATCAGCGTAGTGGTCCGAAGACGCAAAACAAGCCATTAAGGATAAAAACGATGCCTGGAAAAATATTTAATTAAAAAAGCTACGAATGCGTATGCATGAATATTATAAAAAATATAGGATGATCGCAAAATATACAGTTTTAAAAGCCAAACAAAAGTCATGGGAGAAATTTGCATATAAAATGGAAAGAAACTTTTCAGGAAAGCAAAAATTACTTTACAGAGTGCTAGAAAATAATAGAAAGAATAATACAAATGAGATTACTTATATTAGAAATAAAAATAAGGAACTGAATTAAAATGGAAATGTGAAGAGGCGTTTGAGGAGAGTAATATAGATACGAACAAAGAAGTTATGAGCACAAAACCTCTAGATCTCTAGAGGTTTTGTGCTCATAATTTTTTGCTGTTCCATTTTACTTCAGTTAGTGAATAAAATACTGAGTGGCAATAAAATACCGGCGGATATCAAACAAGGAAATTAGGAGATGATTGGAGGTAAAACCTGTAGAAGAAAGGATAAGGGAAAATACACTGCAAAGGTTTGGACTTGTATGCAGAAAATGGGAAAAACTGGAAGGAGCACGAGGGTAGACCACAAAAGAATCTTAGGGAAGTGGGACTGGACTGGAGAGGGGCCGAGGAACTTGTGAGGGATAGAGGGGAGTGGAGGAAGAGAGTCACAGATGATTAAGAAACCTTAACTCGACACTTGCAATGGCCGGTAAACGAGTATAGATCATGATGATGGTGATGATGATGATGATGATGCCTATTTTACACATGTTAAGGAACTCGAAAAAAGTATCAATGACTTTATCATATCAAAACCACCAAGTTTTTTTTGGAACTGGTATTTGATAATTACCTGAAAAGTAGCGAACGTGAAGAAGATTATTTGAAAGACTATGTTTATATTACTTTTTTCATAAATAAATGGAAAGGGTTGTTAAAAAAGACTGATAATTAAGCTGAGGATCTGTAAAGTTATTAATATTATTTTGTGTAAAGCAAGATGGAAGATGTAATATAAACGATGGTGATGTAAAAAAAAAAATATAAATTTTATGGGTTGGTTATAAATAAATTTGTAAGAAATCCATGTATGTAGATACAGTACATTTCAAAAATAGCCAACCTCATTATTTCTTTTATCAATAAAAATTGGCTCTAGAAAAAAAAACACGTCAATTTAGATATGGAAGGAAAAGTTCAAAACCAATATCCGTAATATTTTATGTTTACCTCCTTACCTCCAGTCACCTGTACCTAACAATTTTAAAGGGCAAACCCTATCTTGTAACACGTCATTTCATAGGTCTTGAAAGTCTTAATTAAACTGCGTTTACGAAACTAAAATCGGTTGATTCGTTCTCGCAATAGAGAAAAATATAAATTTTAGAAGGCATTTAACGGAATAACAACATTGTGTTTATAATGTTTATTTTAATATTTTTTTACGCACATCATTTTTCTTTTCCTAATACTAAAAGTAAGATAAGAGATTTTTAATTTAAACTCGTTGCTCATTTGTGTTTTATGCACAATTTATTTCTCATTGCAGCTAAAATTAAAAACATTTTAATAAGAAGTGTCGATTTTCTACTGTTTGTCAAGTAGTGTCAGTTGCAGTGATAGTGACAAAATTTAATGATGTATATTTTACATGAGAAAATTGAAATATTTTTAGTTTATGGTGCGGAAGATGGTGTGCTCGCAGAACAGCCCGACTTTTTAATAAAAGCCACCCGGACAAAAATACAGCACAACAGAACGTAATAAAATTTGCTCAAAAATTGGAAGAGACTGGGTCGGTGTGTAACAAAGCGAATAATCAGCTGAGAGTTCCTAATGAACTCACACATATTGAAATTTTAGGCCATTTTTTTGTTGATCCAATCATTTCAATTCCAAAAGTCACTAACTTAACAAATATTTCCATTGGTTCCATACACAAAATTTTAAAACAAAACAAGTTCCTTCCTTACAAATTTATTATTCTTCAGCATGACAGAGGGGTTCGGTTTTGTAAAATAATATTTGGTAGAATTAAAATGATCCGAATTTAATAAAGAGTATTTGTTTCAGCGAAGAAGCAACAGTTTTCCTTAATGGCTTTGTAAATAAACAAAACTGTAGTTACTGGGATAATAACAATCCACAGATGTTTCGAGAGGGTCATGCGCAGTTTCCCCAAAAGATTAATGCTTGGACTGGAATTCTGGGGAATGAAATATTAGGTCCGATTTTTATTGAAGAAAATTTAACCGGTGAATTGTACTTATTGGAAAACGAAATCAATCCACTCATAACACAGTTCTTAGAAAACCAAATCGATTAAGATGATAATCAGTCAACTGTTGGATCAACACAATTTATACTTTCAACATGATAGCGCGTCACCACACTACGCATTACATGTTCGACAATGGCTGGAACAAAGGTTTCCTGACAAATGTATAAGCAAAAGAGGCGCTGTGGAATGGATTTATTTCTTTGGGGTTATCTAAAGATAGTGGTATACAAAACTCCGCCGCAGAATATTCAGGACCTAAGAAATCGAATTACGCATACATGCAGGATAATTAATGACATTTTTTAAAAAGTTCGAAAAAAAATTGGAGAACAGATTATACTATTGTTTAGTTAACAGTGGTGAGCATTTGGAGCCCTTAATAAATTAAATTTTTAAATCGTGTTTTTAAAAGTACATTCATTTCATTAATTTATTCCTGTGTTTTAGAAACAAATTTTTCACTCCCACATAAAATGTTATTTACAGCCATCCATAGTCATACTATTATTTTTCCATCTATTACGAGAATGAAACAACCGATTTCAGTTATGTAAACGCAGTTTAATTAGGATTTTCAAGACCTTTGAAATAATATATTATAAGATAGAGGCTGCCCTTTAAAAATTTTAGGTACAGGTGGCAACATAAAATATGATGCACATTGTAAAGTTTTGGGGTTAGAGGCGCATCAGCAACTAAAGCAACAGAAGGCTATTTAGCGACTGGACCTACAGCTTATTGTGCGTTCTGAACCACGGAAACCCCGGTCAGTACCCTTCTCGGGCTATCAATCCTTGGTTTTGTGCTTAACCGAAAGTATCTCGAGAAGCCTACCGACTGGCGAGTCACCAACGGAGAAAACCTCTCAGAAGGCATACGGCCTTACCCAGTCTCGAACTGGCGTGACTGAGGAGTAATTCCTTGACAGATTTTACACTTTTACCTAGAAACATTTACAAGAATTTTAGAAACACTTTTTGGCCTAGTACGGAATTCAAATCCGCTCCACATTAACTGCCGTAACGTAAGGTTGACGCCTTTGACACCACAGCTAATGTGGCTCCATAACGCACATTGGTTTTAAACTTCCCCATCGATATCTAAATTGCCGGGTTTTTTTGCCTGGAGCTAATTTTTATTACTAAAAGAAATAATGAGAGTGGCTACTTTTGAAATGAATGCTCTGTTAATATACAGAGTTACGCTATAATGTTACGCTGCTTTGTATTAGAAAATTCCTGTCGGTCTACGTTGTAGAAATTATTATTTTGCATATGTATTCGTTAATTAGGTAACAATGCAATTTATTTATTTTATTTATTTTCTAAAGCTCTTGAGAGATTAAGTAATGCCAATTAGTCTTAATCTCAATGATAGAAAAATCCGAACCTACACCTCCACGCGGTAGAAAGTGGGCACTTAGGTGGCAAACGTAGGTAGGGACCGAGTAGCTGTCGGGATAAGCAGCTCAACCTCTTGCTGGTCAACAGCTAAGGGTGGAGGAACTAGCAAGAGGCAGAGGGCACCCCCTTGTCCTAAGGTTGAGAAATCAACCTTAAAGGCGGAAGAGCCAGCAAATGGTCAACGGCATGAGGATGCAGAAGGCAACGGGAAACCACTGCATTAAAGATCTGACAAGGATATCCCTAGTACAATCAAAATGGCTATTTTCAAGACTAAATATTCCGGAGTTTCTAGCCCTCCAATCGGTTCTCCGGAGAGGGCAATCTTGAGAAGAGGTAAAAAACGCGAAGCAACAGATACAAGGAACTTAAAAATAGGTACGTGGAATGTGACCAGTATGTATGAGGCTGGTAAAGCCCACAATGTAGCACAGGAAATGAATAGATTGGACGTGGATATTTTGGGGATTAGTGAGACACGATGGCCAAGTGAAGGAATAACCAACATAGGGAACCATCATATAATATACTATTCTGGAAGCAAAGACACACGGCACAGAAATGGAGTAGCTTTTATGTTGAAAAAGGATCTGGATAAATCAGTATTAAACTTTGTCCCAATATCCGAACGAATTGCCTTACTACAAATGAAGTCAAATCACGCAACAATCAACATAATACAGGTATACGCTCCAACAGCGGATAAAGACGACCATCAAATAGAACAGTTCTATGAGGAAATAGACGACACACTCAAACTGACTAAAAGAAAAGATGTAACAATTCTTATGGGCGACTTCAACGCGAAGATCGGGAGAGGGAAAGTAGAAAGGGTAGTGGGTAGCTACGGATTGGGTATACGCAATGACAGAGGGCATCGGCTAATTCAGTTTTGCCAAGAGAAAGATCTGGTGGTTGCTAATACGTTCTACAATCTCCCACCAAGACGACTATACACTTGGACATCGCCGCAAGATAGTGAAAATCATATAGTACGCAATCAGATAGATTATGTGATGATTAATCAGAGATTCAGAAATAGTGTAAAGTCAGTGAAGACCTACCCAGGTGCAGACGTAAATTCCAACCACAACCCCCTAGTGGCAAGGGTGAAGATACAACAAAAGAAACCAGCTCAAAAGTCGAGACGAAAACAAATTGATCTCAACGGTCTTAATGACGTAACCATCAGAGAGAAAATAAAATTGGAGATAGACAACAATCTTAACAACTTGAATATGTCGGAGGATAACAATAAGAATTGGGACGACTTTAAAACGGCACTAATGGAACCAACAGAAAAATACTTGAAGAGACCCAAACCTAAAAAGGAACAAGGTTGGATTACAAATGAGATATTAAACTTAATGAGTGCATGTAGGGAAAGCAAACACCAGCCTAACTATAAAAACATACAGAAACAACTTCGCCAGAAAGTCAGAAAAGCCAAAGAAATATGGTTTACTCAGAAGTGCGAAGAAATAGAGATCCTACAGAAAAAACACGACCAGTTCAATTTACATAAGAAGGTGAAGGACTTAACGGGGTATCAAAGGAAAAGAACAAGATCATTTTTAGTGGATGAGAAGGGTCTAATTATAACAGACATCAAGGACAAACTTGTAACATGGACGAATTACACGAAATCCCTTTTTGCGGACACACGATCAGGACAGTCAGAGGAACCGGCTGAAGAAGACAGTGGTCCAATAATAACAACTGCAGAAATAAAATATGCATTACAAAATATGAAGACGGGCAAGGCAACAGGACCAGATAATCTACCAACAGAACTCCTCAAGCTCCTAGAGGACGAACATTTGAAAGTGTTACAGATGCTGTTTAATGAAATATACAGAACTGGTAAAATCCCAAAGGAGTGGCTTGTCTCCACGTTCATAACCATCCCATAAGAAAAACAAAGCTAATAAATGTGAAGATTATAGGACAATTAGTCTCATGGGACACACATTGAAATTATTTTTGAAGATCATACACCACAGATTATATTCAAAGTTAGAGGAACATATAGGTAACACGCAATTTGGTTTTAGAAAGGGCCTAGGAACGCGTGAAGCCCTGGTAGCATACAATATACTTATGCAACGAAGCCTGGATGTAAATAAAGATGTATACATATGTCTTATCGACTATAACAAAGCTTTCGATAATGTCAAACATGACATCATGATAAAATTGCTGAAAGACAAAGGTGTAGACACGCGAGATATAAGAATAATCTATAACTTATACTACAATCAGAAGGCAGTGGTAAGCATTGACAACTACAACTCAGAGGAAATTGAGATTATGAAAGGCGTAAGACAGGGATGTATAATGTCTCCAACATTGTTCAATTTATATTCTGAAAACATTATGAATAAAGCACTTGAGGATGAAACAGCCGGCATAATAGTGAACGGAATACCAATCAATAACATCAGATATGCTGATGACAGCATTGTATTGACAGAATCAATGGAGGACCTGAACAGAGTAATGGAAAAAGTAAGAAAGGCAAGCGAAGACCTCGGATTAAGCTTGAACACGAAAAAGACAAAGTTCATGGTCATTACAAAGAAAAACATCAATAATGCAGAATTGCGTATTCAGGGGGAGCAAATAGAACGAGTAAAAAAATACCGGTATTTGGGCACAACAATAAATGACAACAATGACAATACACCGGAAATTATTGCTAGAATAGAACAGGCAAGAAGTACTTTCGTAAGATTGAGAGGCGTCTTATGTAGCAAATATTTGTCGCTGACTCTTAAACTAAGACTAATAAAATGCTACGTCTGCTCTGTACTCCTCTACGGAATGGAGGCATGGACATTAAACAAATATACACAGAATAAACTGCTATCCTTTGAAGTGTGGATGTACAGAAGGGTCTTAAGAATCGCCTGGACCAAGAAAGTAACAAACAAGGAAGTTCTGAATCGCGTGAATAAGGAAGAAAATGAGCTGCTGGCAGACGTGAAGCGACGTAAACTACAATATCTGGGTCACGTCATGCGCGGAGAGAAGTACCAACTGATACAAGTAATTATGCAAGGAAAAATCCAGGGCAAGAGAAGCATCGGTAGAAGAAGGATGTCTTGGTTACGTAATTTGAGAGAATGGTACAACTGCAACTCCAACTAACTGTTCCGAGCGGCAGTGTCCAAGATCAAAATAGCTAACATGATTGCCAAACTCCGGACCGGAGAGGGGACATGAAGAAGAAGAAGCAATTTATTTGCAATATATAAATGAACATTCTCCATCTTAAATTTTGCCAACTTACTGTGTGTGGTTGCAGTATTGATAATATAATATCTTGAAATATTTTTTCATGTTTGCTTATAGGAGCTTATATATTTAGTAAGCCTTAAAATTCGATTAAATCTTCGGCGTACGGTTTTTATACTTAACTGAAATCAGATCTAGTTAGAGATAGTATTATAAGAAAACGGTACTTGTTTTTGCCCGCGTTCTTACAGGATTAGCATATCCATCTCTTACAATACAATTATTACGTACAATCCTAATGTAATAATTCGAAAGAGCTGTTCTCAAATATGCTCCTTAATAGTAATAGAATAAACAAATTGATCGCATTTATGATAGCACTCCTCCAATTGACATCCTACTGATGTTCGATAATAATCACTAGGTACAAAAATCTGGTCAAACACGAACCAATTTCCCATAGTCGTACGAATTTGTTTTTAACAACTTACTATTTAAATTTATTGGGAATTTAATATAAAACCGAATCAAACTAAATATAGATATAAATAAAAAACTACTTATGTCTAAATTTCCACTATATTTAAAAATTGTATAGCAGTTTTTTCAAATAAAAAGTCAATGTTTTAAACTTATTATAATAATATACAAAATTGTATGACAATTGTGTCCGCACACAGGGACTTCTTCAGATACAAAAATACAATAAATGTCCTCTAGTATCTGACGAAAGCACTGTGTGCCGAAAAAATTGTCATACAATTATAAAAACAATTAAAATTTAGCTATACATCTTAGTTCCTTTATTAATTCATTTCTATCAAGTATCGGCTGCCTCAATAATATGCATATATTTCAGATATTCTTAAATGAGTCTGAATATTTCACATACACACACCGTGTCTTATTTGATGCCTCAGGAGAATCAGATCATCGGCCAGTGGTGGCTCGTGGGTTTTTAAAGTGGGAGGGCGTAGAAGAAAATAGTGCTGCTGAAGATTTTTTTGCGTTCCCCTTCCTCCTTTTTACTTTTCGTGCTATTGAAACTATATACAGGAGATGAGCCAGGAAAATGAGTGTTTTGCTCTGAAAAATTGTTTACTGTGATAAATGCCGGAGGATACTGGATAAATACTATGATGCCGTCCATCACGAGCCACCACTGTCATCAGCATCAGATCAATTTCAGAGCCTCTACTCCTCATCAGACAAGATCGGGCTGATTTTCTCGAAGAGTCAAGTCACTCACTCAAGTTTAATATTCAAGTTATAATTATTCTCATATTAAGCTACTTTTTCTACAATTATCTGACATATTTTTTTTGTTTTTGTAGAAGACACTGTCACCGAAATACAAATGCAATGGTGTTAGCTGTCAAAGATATCACGAATGTTGAAATGAGGTACAAACGTGCAGCAAAATTGTTCAATGTTCCGAAAGGAACTTTGGAAAGCTACGTAAAGCATATAAGTCAGTCTCCCGAAGATCTTATATCAGTCAGTCTTGGGTGCAAACTTGTACTTGGCGAAGGGCTAGAAAATCAGTTGGTTAGTTATTGTATTAATATGGATGAAAGATATTATGGATTAAGTAAAGGCGATATCCGACGTATGGCCTTCCTACTTGAATTCAAATTCAACGACATAAGCAACGACATAAGACATCAGCGTCTTCCAATGTGTCGAGTTTTTTCAACTGTATATTATTTTTCAGAGTTCCCGTACAACCTACTATAAATGTATTTAACGCCGTTTTCTCGTAGTAACTAATGTGGCAAATTTTCTGTTGTTTATTCAAATTTAGATCGTTACTAATTCTCTGAGCAACATTACTTCGAAGTAGTTAAAGTTTAGTTTCGAAACTTATTAAGTGTATACCTTTGAATGGTCAGGCTCATGTTAATTCTTGGACTACATTTTTCGTATTGCGTCTATCAGAAAAACATTGTTGTAACGCGGCTTTCAGAACGTCCCAATTTATCTGCTCTGTTCTATTTCCAACCATTACCTTTGCTTTCCCAATTAATTTTTAGTGAATACAATCAAAAATGTGGGCATCTAATTTATCACTTTGTAGTTGTCTACATATATTTACGAGTTTATCGCATTTGTTAACAAATTTGTTTAAAGGTTTAATATTTTCAAAGGTTTAATATTTTCTAATCTAGATTTGAATAAATCCCAATCAATGGGGCTTTGTTTAGTTTGTTTCTGCATTTTAATATCATTATTGTTAAATGCTAAAGCTAATGCTGTTACTAATCGTAATGTTAATATCGTCAACTTCTGACATATATTATTTTATTCAACATTTTTTTCCTTTCTTTCTCTTTCTTAATCTAATTTCTAAACTTAATGTGTTTAGTACACTGGCTTTTGGTGTGAAATATAATGCCCTAACTATTTCAACTGAGTACCTTAATCAGAAGGCCAGGAGGGTAAAAGGAATTGGCACTAACCTTTGTTGATCTGCTTCTTCCTTCCCGAATTCTCGGCTATGCTGCTGTCTGTTTTGTTGATTGCACTGCTGGATAGCTCCAACTGTTGTGTCTCGTGATGTCGTCCTCAATTGGCTCTTTCGTGAAACACTTGTACAATTCTACCGATTGCGCCACTTAAAGAACTTTTTCGGACTTCGTTTTTAAAAAGTTTATTTTAAAAATGGTTTACAAAAATAGGTCTTTATTAAACTACAGTATAACTAAGAATTAACAATAGTGAATCTGAATGCATAATTTATACTTTAAAATACGTTTGCCTTGCATTTCCCACGGGATCGTCCGGTGGCGTGATGACTCTCGGGGTGATGCTAACGTTGTGGTTCTCATCTGTCCGGCTTGGCATCTAAGTTCAAGCTGACGTGGTGGTTCTCATGAGACGGAATACGTAATTCGCAAACTGAAGATAAGTTGAAAAAGAATTATCGGGATTCTGCTCTTTTACAACCAGAAGCTACCAATAGTTTTTTAAAATAGGCTTCTTACAAGCTTCCGGCGTTGCTGTATAAAAGTTGCAATTATCAAACATTTTTAAATATTATTACATTTATGTTTTTGATTCAATTAACAAATATTCAACATTATTCTATATTTTGGCTATCTTGGAAAAAAAGTAAATTTCGTGGGTTGTTTAAATTGTACTTTTTGAGTAGAAAAACCACCGCGCAAACTGAAGAAAAGTTGGAAAAGTACTACGGGGACTTTGTTCCTATGTTCCTAGTTCCTAGTTCCTAGTATGTTGTGATAGAACGCCCTCATTTGGCGAAGAATATCACCACCTCATCATCGAAAGAGAGGACTATTTTGCAGAGTTCAATGATTTCTCTTTTTTGAAAAGTACAAAAAAGTTGAAAAATCGTTGGGCGAAGTGTACTTTGAAAATTAAATCTATTTTTGATCAAAAAACAATATTTCACTTAAAAAGTATCTGACATTTAACTCTTTTGCTATGTTGACATTCAAAATACAAAATTTTGTTGCTAACAATATTTATAATATAAAATTATATTTTTTAATTTGCAAATTAAATTTTATTTTTGGGGTAATAACTTATTTCTACGTCTATGCCTTTTTTTGTTAATCATTCAATCACTTGTTGTAGTTCGGGCCGTCTCGACAAGCCAATTCTACAAGTGCAATTCAATAGTTCAATAATGTTGAAAATTATATTGCCAACGACATTTCAATGTCTAAATGTTTCAGAGATGCTGAAGACATGTCTAAAAAGCCCACCGAAAAAATTGAACCTGTTCGAGCTTTAGAAACACGTGTTTTAGAGATTTATACCCGATGTTTATCGAAAAGCAAAAAAAAAACCTTGCGGTATATTTATTGTGCGTTTGTTATACAAGAGCGCTGTTTATTGTTAACTAATAGTACAGAACATGTACTGTAAGAACATACAGTACATAACATTTTTAACAACAGTTTGATATTGGATCTGGTTACTTAAGGGTTATTTGCATCCAACTAAACTACACAACTTTACCATCAATTCGATAGGACCTGTAATGTTAGATTTCATGCAACATCTAATAATGTTGATTTTTTTATGTTGTATATTTCAATTTCCTTTATTGAGTTAAAAAATTATTTTACCTAAATACATATTCTTCGTGCTATATTATGCAATTAATTATTATTACTAGTATTTGCTATTATTTATAAAAAAATTAATGCTCTGAATACTAAAATGTTAGACTCTTAGACAAAGAAGAAAACCATAAAGAAATACCACTTGCTGAAAGAGGAATGTAAGTAAAAAATCAAAGACCTCAAGAACAACTGGTGATTGTCAAAGGCAATGGAAATACATGAATCTGTAGATGAACCTTACCGAGTAAGGTAGAATAAAAAAGCTATGCATGGAACACCAGTGGAGATATTCAAAGCTGGTGATAATATGATTGTAAACAAACTCCACGAGGTAATCTGCTTCTACTGGAGGAGAGATACTTGCATTATACCTGTTTTTTAAAAAGGAGATAGAGCTGACTGTAACAATTATCGGGGTACATCATTGTTCTCTGCTGTAGGAAATATTCTGGAGTCATACTAGATAGATTAACTGATATTGCTAAATTAATGCTGTAGGAGAGTTAGTGTAGATTTAGAGCAAATCATGGAACAGCAGATATGATATTCTCCCTACTCCAGATACAAGAAAAATCTGAGAAAAAAATTAAAGCTTATTCCTGGTCTTAATGGATCTGATAACGGCGTTTGATTCCTTTGATATAAACAAAATATGGAAATATATTTACCTATGCTGGTGAACATGACTGCATAATGGCATGAATGCAAAAGTTTTGACACAAATGGGCGAAACTAAAGTTTTTAAGAATAAGACGGGTGTTTTTCTCTCTATTTGTTGCTGATGTCCTGCGTCATGTTAGAGGTAAATTGCCGCGTATAGTTTAGATACTTTATTCCATCTGGTACGGCTTAAAGCCAAATCAAAAAGAAAGGATATTAGCATCATAGAGCTGTGGTGTGCGAATGATTATGCGCTTGCAGCGTATAGTATGACAGCGTTGCAAATTGTAATCGGTAATGGACTTACTTATTAAGACCTACGTATATTCGGACTTCGGATCAAAAAACGAAAATATTATACCAAATGCTCCTAATAAGAAGATAGAGAAAGATATATTATATTGTTGAGAATGGTCATCCTCTGGAAGAAGTAACTTGCCCCCTATTTAGGAAATTAAAGTTCATGTTTTGAAGACATGTAAAAACAAGCTATATATATATATATATATATATATATATATATATATATATATATATATATATATATATATATATATTATATCAAAATTATTCCCCTTCAAATAACCTTATTTACAAACTAAACGTATATCAGTTTCAGTTAGAATCTTTATCTTGGAAAAACATATCAGATTCTAAAAAAAGTATCGATTTAAATCTCAACTGCTGACTCAGGTTCCCACGCCAACATTAGATGGCGATCACGTGGTATATCCATTCCATGCTTACGTTAGCAGGAACCATAACAACAACGCCTACCCCACGATCCACCAGCAAACATCTGCACTTTTGATGACTTCGCAAGTTCCATCCATATTTCAGGACAGACCCGGCGAAACCAAGTCCGGGAACCAAGGAAACCAAGTTGAGGAACAGTTATCAACAGTTAAACAATATTCAGGAAGTAAAAGTGAAACAAATACAGAATTATATAAAAGTCATAACTCACAACAAATAAGAAAAAATATTAATTGTGAAAAAGTTACAAAGTGTAACCATCAACAGTAGCTAAATGTCATCACACACCCAGCCGTTGGGTTCCACAATCTCATGTGGAACACACAACAACCTGCGTCTCCGCCTAAATGTTTGTTGGTTGCTCGACTGGAAAAGAGCCCCACTCATTTCTTCAACTGGATGACATATATTTCGTCTCTCCATATTCAGACTCTTCAGGGCACCGACATATACTATACCATCAAGAATAGGGATCCACAGCCAACAACATACAATCCACAATAACAACAATAATAATGCAATTAAAATTTAGTGTATAATTAAATTTATGTTTATATATTTTTTCCATTTTATTTTATTTTTTTCGGTATTAATGAGTTTCATACCAGTCTGACTATAACAGTTTATTAAGACCCTACAATAAAATTAAATGCGTGTAACTATTACTTGCTTGCTTTTCATTTTATTATTCCAATTTTATTCTAACAGTTTGAATTATTATATTCAGTAAAATGCTATCAAAAAATCTAATCTTAATAATGTGCGGTGCAGAGGGGCATGACGCAAACGTATTGAAAGAGGTCTGCAGTCGGCAGAACAAATCATAGCAAGAAATGCAGCTCAAAGAATCAGGACAGCAGAGACTCGTGCACGAGAATCTCGAGAACAGCGTGATGAACGTCTGCGACAGACTATTGCGAGAATAAGAGCGGCTCATGAACAACACATAGCCGCAGAACGAGAACGGGAACGACAGAGACAGCGGACCAGCCGCTCATTAACACATGCATCATTTGTTCGTCTTTCGTTCCAATATGCACCAGACAGTAATTACTCTGCGCATTCAAAAATTGCTATAGGTGTATGGAAATATGCCAAGATTGTCAGGCATTAAAATTTCGCAATGAAACCTCTCCCCACTCCGCCGCAACTTTTACTATCACTTCTTGCTGGCGATTCAGATGATTCAAAATTATTTTTGCTCAAGATACCCAAATTCAATTCTTGCTTCTAAATTATATCATTTGGTATCATCATCAATACAAGGCCAGATGCACCATAAGATTGGGTCGTTGATGCCGATGCCTAATGATGATCCAAAATTTCTCCAAATTTATTTTGTGGGCAGTTGTGAAGAACGCGTGACAAGTCGGTGCCAGTATAATTTCATTGAACAAGTAGATGAGAGAGCAATTGTGGTATTGTTGGAAAACTTTTTAGAAAATCGGAATCAACTCATTCAATTGTTTAAAAGAGTGTCACCACAATTGAAAAATGATAACCATCAAATCGTCATCAAAGCCGACAAAGTACCATTAGGAGAACATGCGGGCAGATTTAACGCGCCAACCGATGATGAAGTTGGTGTTATTATGGTTGGTGATCCAGTTGACAATAGAGCTATTAAAATTACACGGCGGGACAGCACTGTCAGTACAATTTCGGATCTACACCGTTCATATAACGCACTCCAATATCCACTGATATTTTGGTAAGGACAGGATGAATATCACCTTAACATCAAACAGTGTGATCCAAGTACTGGTAAATTTGATAATTAACTATTTAATTTCTTAATAATCAGAACAACTATATCCTTCGATATCGTGAGCTATTCTATCAATAGGTTGTAGATATGTACGTTAAGATTGAAAGCGAACGCTTGAGATTTATTCGATACAACCAGGCTAAATTACGATGGGAAGAATACATCCACATGCGAGATGCTATTATCGAAAACATCGATGGAAATTAAAAAACTTAATAACTTATTAACATAACTTATTAAAAAATTATACCCCAATGACATTGGTAATGCTCTCATTTTACCTTCAAGCTACATCGGCACTCAACGGAATAAGCAGGAATACATACAAGATGCGATGACTTATGCACGTAATTACGGTCGTCAAGATTTGTTTATTACATTTACATGAAATCCGAATTGGGAGGAAATACCAACTGTACTACTACCAAGACAACAATCAATACATCGTCATGATATAATTGCATGTGTGTTGCAAAAATTGAAATCCTTGATTAATTTCATTGTTAAGCATTCGGTTTTCGGTAACACACGTTGCTGGCTATATTCGATTGAGAGGCAGAAGCGAGGTTTACCTCATGTACACATTTTAATTTGGCTTGAAGTTACAATCCGTCCAGAATAAATTGATCAAATAATTTCAGCTGAAATTTCGGACCCATCAATTGACCAAGAATTGTTTGATGTTGTTACCAGTCACATGATCCTCGGACCGTGCGGTGCTTTTAACATGACATCGCCATGCATGGAAAATGGAAAAGAAGCGTTTCCCAATGCAGTATACGAATGATACTATCACGGATATTGACAGTTATCCGTTGTATCGCCGCAGAAATGCTGAGAATGGTGCCCACACATTCACAATGCGACTGTCAAATTTTATTAATCAAGTTGAAATTGACAATCAGTGGGTGGTACCATATTCACCATTGTTTTCAAAACGTATAAGGCTCATATTAATGTCGAGCTTTGCAGTTCTGTAAAATCGATTAAGTACATTTATAATTATGTTAATAAAGGCAGTGATTTGGCCGTATTTGAAGTACAAAACATAAATAAAAATGACGAAATAACATGATACCAAATGGGTAGATACATCAGCAGCAACGAAGCTATCTGGCATATTCTTAGTTTTCCCATATACCAAAGAGACCCTTCTATCCAGCATCTAGCAATACATCTTGAAAACGGTCAACGTGTATACTTCATTGAAGAAAATGTTCTCCAAAGAGCAATTGAACCTTAAAAAATGGCACTAACTGAATTTTTTACATTGTGTCAAAAACCTGATATTTTTGGTCAATTCACAAAAACATTACTATACACTGATGTTCCACGCTATTTTACACCGAACAAATCAGATAAAAAATGGAAGCCATGGAAACAAGGAAAACAATATCCTTCAATTCAGGCATATTCAAAGTCAAGATATCGGGACGACTTTACACAGTACATCCAAACTAACGTGAATGCTTCTATTTACGTTTGTTGTTGGTGAATGTTCCTGGACCAACGTCTTTCGAATTTTTGTGAACAGTTAATGGTCGAGTATTCAATACATATCAAGATGCATGTCGCAAGTTGCAATTGCTGGAACATGGACAACGACAACCATTGGGACCTGACACTTGCCAATGCAGCGTTAACTCCAACGCCGAATAACATTCGTCAACTATTTGCAATTATTTTGACGACATGTTATCCACCACAAGCATCGACTTTGTGGGAAAAATACAAGAATTGTATGATTCAAGACATATTGCACATAATTAAACAAACAGACCAATACCCAAACATAGATTACATGCCAGAGATGTATAATGAAACCTTAGTGTTGATTGAGGATTTATGTATTTTAATTTCAAATTTACCACCCACCACACAGTGATTTACAACGAGAAAAACAATACGACCATGGTAATTTAGCTACAAATATCGCGAATATTGATCCATCACTGACTGCTGAACAAAAAAATATTTATAGTTCGGTTATGCTGACTGTTGATGCTGATCAAGGCGGCATTTTTTTTGGATGCACCAGGTAGAACCGGTAAGACATTTTTAATACCGTTGATCCTTGCCGAGATACGGCGGCAACAGAAAATCGTATTGGCAGTTGCATCGTCAGGCATTGCTGTCACTTTGTTAGATGGCGGGCGAACGGTATATTCAGCATTTAAGCTGCCTTTAGACATTCATAACAAACCAAACGCAATATGTAACATAAAAAAAAATAGCGGAATAGCTGCAGTGTTGCGAAAAAGTTCAATCATAATCTGATGAGTACACAATGGCTCACAAATATTCACCCGAAGCTCTGCCCAGAACTATGCATCATCATCATCATCATCAGCCCGTATCGATCCACTGCAGGATGAAGGCCTCTTCAGCATGCTTCCAACCACGGTCCTGGGCTTTCCTCTGCCACTCGGGTCCAATATACTTAACGATAAGCACGATGGATTGATGACACATCGTGCTTTCGGTCTTCTTCGCAGACGTTTGCGATCAAGCGGTATCCACTCCAGGATTGCCTTGGTCCATCTGTCGTCCCATCGTCTCGCTATATGGCCTGCCCATCTCCATTTCAACTGTTTTACTCTTCCAATGATGTCACAGACTTTTGTTTGTTCCCTGATCCATGCGCAGGACTTTCTGTCTCGTCTTGTAATGCCAAGCATACATCTTTCCATTACCCTCTGTGCCACCCGAAGTTTTTGAATTGATTGCGATGTGAGTGTCCAGGTTTCACTTTCGTATGTCATAACGGGTAGAACGCACTGATCGAATACTTTTCTTTTCAGGCAAAGTGGGAGTCTGCTCTTAAACACTATGTTGAGCCTACCAAATGCCAGCCAGCCACATTTAACACGCCGTTCCAGCTCCCGGGCGGTATTCCCCTCCATGGAAATCCTCTGCCCAAGATATATAAAGCTGTCCACAATCTCTAAATCCCTTCCTAGAACTGAAATTCTTCTGTCCTGAGCGAAGTTATTGAACATAACCTGACTCTTTTTCAGGTTTATTTTCAAGCCAAATGGTTCACCAGCCCTTTGCAGTTCTTGTATGCGTCTTTGCAGCTCCTCTGGGTCTTGTTAAATGAGAATAATATCATCTGCAAATCTAAGATGGTTTAAGTTTGCACCATTGATCCTTACACCATCCTGTTCCCAATCCAGTTTACGGAATACTTCTTCAAGGCCAGCCGAGAAAAGAATAGGCGATATTGCGTCACCCTGCTGTACACCTCGTTCTATATTAATTCCCACTTCAAGATCATCAAGGTGAATTGTGGCTGTAGCTCCATCTTATATCGATTCTAATAGGTTTACATAGGCTCTCTCTACACCTTGGCTAAGCAGTGCATCCATTATCGCATGCTTTGGGATGGAATCAAATGCTTTTTCGTAGTCGATAAAAGCCAAGCACAGTGGCATATATATATATATATATATATATATATATATATATATATATATATATATATATATATATATATATATATATATATATATATATATGTATATATATATACATATATATATATATATATATATATATATATATATATATATATATATATATATATATATATATATATATATATATATGTGTCTCATCATTTGGACACCATTTATCCGCCATAAGGCAACTGGAAATAGTAGAGATCAAAATAAGAGGATTTAGTCAATAAATGTGTTATTATTATAATAAATATTAGAAATGTTATTCATTAAAAACATACAGGGTGAAACTAAATTTTCGAAAAATTCAGAAAATTAAATAACGGTTGAAGATATCAGGTTCAAGTTCGGGGTAGTTGGGTTTTCAAAGGCGACAAATTCGATTTTCGTACTAATTTGAGCCTAATTTCTAAAGTCCGTTTGCTACCTACTTTGCGAGGTATTAACTCGCTCATATTTTTTTACTCTATAAAGCTGTAAATATTTTGACTGCAAAAGAGAGAAGAGTCATAATTTCCACATAAAGAAGATTCCATTGGTAAACATCGATATCTCACGCCGTTTGCGAGATATATGTGTTCAAATATTTCATTGCATATCTTGTCCGTGGCTAAAAAATGTGCGATTCACAAAGTGTGAAAGTTGAATGTTGTGTTCAAATTATTACGTCTCGATGACAACTATCATTGTTTTCTATCTCTCCTATCAAACGTAGATGGAAACAAGTTTCTTCAATTTTGAGTTGGCATTAAATAATTCGTAAAAAATGCCCAGACTTAATCAGTTTCCTAGCCGTGATTTAAGGGGTATACTCGGCGTCTATGCAAAAGTTAATTACATTCGTCGCGCTGCATTAGAAAGTACGAAGAGCTCTACTCAACCAGCATCATCCGAGTCGACAAATTTTTCAAAGAATTTTCAATCAGTTAGGTGAAACAGGTTCGTTTTTTTATAACAATTCTGGTGGATAACCGAAATGTATAACAGTAGAATGAGAAGAGGGCATTTGGGTAATATGGCGAAAAATCCTGAACTAAGCATTAGGCGTTTGAAGGCATTTAGAGGAATTAGCAAATCTACTGTTTTAAAACTTTATATAAAGAAAAGAAAAGAAAAAAAATGTTTCCCTATCACTTTCCGCCTGCTCAAAATTTATTGCTATAAGATTTGACGGTTATATCAGAATTTTGTGATAAACACAAAGACCCCACGTTTTTGAAAAATATATTGTTTACTGACGAGGCAACTTTTACCAGACGCGGAATTTTTAACTGGCGAAACAATCATTATTACGTCCTGGAAAATCCACACCTACCAAGAGAGCGAAATTTCCATCACGAATTTTCAATTAACAATATCAACAATTTTTAATCGGCCCATTTGAGTTTCCGCAAAGACTGAATGGAGATCAATATGTTCAGTTTTTAGAGAATTATTTATTAGACCTTTTGGATGGTGTACCTCTAAACTTAAAACAAGACATGTGGTTCATGCAAGGTGGGGCCCCACCGCATTTTACTATTGCAGTGCGAAATCATTTGGCTCAACGTTTTCCACATCAATGAATTGGACGTGGTGGTGTTTCCTTAGCCACCTCGTAGCCCAGACATTAATCCGTTAGACTTTAATTTGTGGGTCATATGAAGTCTTTAGTATACAATGATGAAATTAGACGAACGAAAGAGACGAACTTTTACAGAAAATTCAACAAGCGGTCAATGTTATTAGAAATGAAGGAAATATCTTTTCAAATGTGAGGCGTCATTTAACAAAGGACTTGCGAAAGTGTATTGAGTTAAACGGAGGACACTTTCAACACCTACTGAAGTAAATTTCAAGAAATTGTTATTTTAAATAAAATCTGTTTTATTTTTGACATCTTAATTTTTTTTGTCGTGTTCAAGGCACACTTTGTGAAATGCAGATGTTTGGAATACTTGAACACGAATATTTCGCAAACAGCGTGAAATATCAATATTGATCAAGGGAACCTTTTTTACGTGGAAATTATGACTCTTCTATTTCTATTCTATTTTGAAGTCAAAATATTCCCAGTTTTATACGGTAAAAAATATGACCGAGTTAATTTGTCACAAAGTAGGTAGCCAGCACCCTCTAGGAACCATACTCAAACTAGTACCACATTCAAATTTGTCACCTTTGAAAACAGTTGAAACAGTCATAAAAATTGTCTATCTAAAAGGATCACAGCAGAAGCAGTATTAAGAATATTTAGTAAGATAATCAATATAATAAGTGAGAAAAAAAATTAATATCTAAAAAGTGCAAAAATGCCATACTAAATGAATGGGAAAATTCTTGTCATTTAGACATGGTTAAACACCATAGATTTTTTTTTCAAAATTGTTTCTAGGCTAGAAAGAAATGATTTCCGTTAGATTCCATTCATTCAACGCTGTCTAGGGAAATCTAACATTTCATATATGCGCCATCCGATGGAAAGTCGAAGAAAGTGTAGGCTGTTGACTGTGGATGGAGTCTCCCTATTCTTGACGGGAGAGCATGTGTCGGTACCATGACGAGCCTGAACATCAAGAGGCGAAACATAGGTTCTCCAATTGAAGGGATAGGTAAGGCTCGTCCCCAGTCAAACACCTTACAAAATGTTCATTTAGGCGGAGATGCAGGTTGCTGTGTGTTTCACATAATATTGTGGAATCCAGCGATTAGGGGAGAGAGCACTCTCTATGAGACTGTTGTCTCATTGGACTCTGTCCAGGAAAATCTAACATTTCATATATGCGCTATTCGACCTATTCTTGATGGAAGAGCATCTTTCGGTACCCTGATGAGCTAAATCATGGATGTTGTATCGGAAGCAAATATAGCAACTCGAGAGATATCATCAAGGCTGCCTCCGAAACATCTTGAGAATAAAATGGTCTTAGACTCCCAGACCAATGTGGAGGTACTTGAAAGAGTCAACAGTTTGAACATAGAATTTCAGACAATAAAAACTTAGCCGAACCGGATGAACTAATTCTTTATCTTCCTGACCTTAAATGCCTAGCATGCGGAAGACCATGAAGGTCTAAGCAGGGTTATTTGAGGCACTCTAAAACCTATAATTCTTCAACAGTGACTTAGCAGAATTAATAGACATGGCTGAGCTCATACTCGTATCGAGTTGACATCCATTAGTATTTATTAATCTATTGATTTAGTAGTGAACTGGATAGAACATGGATACTGAATATAAATATATTATCTTAGTGTTGGGTGGGGTAAGTATCACACTCACATACAATTGTGTTTCGGTGCCATTTTTGCCATTTTCTTTTCGTGACATTTGTCACCGTGTGGTATTCGTTGTTGTGCAGTGCAGACGTGCAAATTTTCATCTGGATAGATATATGCTAAAAGAATACAGTGAAATTGTAGTAATTTGCATTCAAAAATTATTCAATTATTGCAACTCAACAATTTAAGCGAATATATTCTAAACAACCTGCGCCTCATAAAATAACAATTTATCGTTTATTCAAGTAATTTAAAAAATTCGGAATAAGTGAGGATCGGCTCTGCATTAGAGATCCGATAACAGTGCGAAAATTTGCACGTATGCACGTCGATTCTACGACGTGGTGCATAATTTTAAAATTCTCGGTGCAGTTTTTGCCGAATTTTGAGAAGTAACTTGCACATGTTGATCTATAAAAATAAAATTCTTCCATGTATATATATTGCCTACAGACAATACTAAGCGATTAGAATACTGTAATACCATCATAAACTATTGCATCAAATTAACAATTATCATGGAAAATGAATAAACAGCGATAATACATTTTTTTGGGGGTTTTTGAAATATGCCCTAAACGATATTGTAACTTAAGGATAACATTTGTGCTAAAATCGTTAAATTCGCACCAAATATGTTCGATTCTTCTATTGGAACCTGCGGTGTGCAATACTAAACTCGAAAAGTTTTACCTCTAAATACCAAATGACTTTTTAAACTCCTCGACGCGCATTTCGCTAGCCATGTTAGCATAAGCAGGAGATCTAAATAAAATCCTGTCTTGATAATTAAATAAGTTTAAAAAAAGATAATATTCATTCTATTATATTATAATCTTGATAAGTTAAAAAAAAAATGTTTAGTAGTAAACCTCGTCGAGTTTACCAGATATATATGTTGATAAAAGTTATGGAAAATATGTTTTAAGGGGTACAAGGTTTCATTGCTGTTAAGGGTTCACATCTGATTGACATAATTTTGAAAAATTATTTTACCAAAACGTAACCACGAAATAAACACAATATAGAAAACATATTCTGTCTTCTTTCTTTTAAAATTTTTATTTAAAATTAAATTTAAATGTTAGTGTGATACTTGTCCCACCCATTAGTACAAGGATGAGTTGGAATATTTGAAAATTGAATTATAATTGCTAATATAATTTCAACTAATTTTATTCTTAAAACAATTTTACAGTAATTTTAATAGTATTTTGTACGTCACTTCACGTTTTCGTTTTACAACAAAAATATATTCAGAACAGACAAGTAAAACATAAATCAAGATGTTCGTTAGTTCCATATGACTGAAATTATAATCGTAAAACACCCGTTTTATAGGATACCCGCGCTTTGGTGTTTCGGAAAGGTGTAGCCATATAATCAAATAATTATTACCTAAAAATAAGGGGTTGCCAACAGCAGGAGGCTTAAATTAACACCCGCCTGGTTTACTACGCACTTTTCAGTAATATAGTTAACTTTTTAATGGCAAATCTTAGTAGGATATTATTATTATTATTATTATTGTCATTAAGAATTTTACAGGAGACAATTATGGTCATATACTAACAATTGATCTACTTAATAAAGTGAGCTCGCCTTATTGCAGTAAAGCAATTAATTAGGTTTTTGAATAGAAGTTAATTATTGAATTTTATTACTTTATTTTATAACTTTATCATAAATAATACTGATATTGATACGAAAACTTGTTTACAATTAATTATAAATTAATTAATATTTAAAATAAAATCACATGACTACGAAAGCACCATGATTAGGCTGCCATATTTGTGACGTTATTATGTTAGGTGTTTTCACGTAAGTACTGTCAACGGCTGTTACCTATGAATATGCTTTCAAAATTATCGAAGTTTAGTGCCAAAATATTATTGTTGGTTACTAATTTAATTCAGTAATGTATCACAAAGGGTTCACAAAGGTCATTTCTGATAATGATACCTGGTGTGGATATTTTTATGGTCACATATTTTCTCAAAAAATGACGTTTGGTTCAATTTAGCTAAGTTCGAGGTAGTAAAGTATGAATATGGGTTTTTTAAAAAATATTAATGCAAATATAAATAAGAAACTAAATATTTCTATTAAATATAATTTAATTATTTGTAAGGTGTCACGAGAAAGTTACGGTGACATGGCTATAGGTTATGTTCAATTTAACCGCAAAAATTGTTTTTGCACGGTGAAAGGACGTGTAAGTCCAGAACATAAAGTTCTGAGTAAAGCTTCTATAGTTACTTTATATATTAATGAAATACTAAAAAAGTTCTAGGCATTTAATATCACGATTGTGTAGCGTCAGGCAGGTAATAAATATCAAACATAAAAACTGATATAATGTTATAAATAATAATCTTTTGTATATTATGGTGGTTGTCAGACAAGTGGTTGTAAAAATGTTATGTTTTAGGGTTAATAAGTCTCGCTGCTTCAAACCATTGATTTCGACGTTTAACATCTCGTGGCATATTTAAAAACATTTTTTTGGTAGTTGTTGTTATAGTATTCGTACAAAATACGAAGCAGGCACGATAACTAATTAGATTCGGCATTTTCGATAAATTTATCAATACAGTATAACAATAACAGGATTAAGTTCATTAAAAACTAAAACACTTGTCTCAGTTGTCTATAATATTAGGTAACAATAGGGGAAATAAACATTGTGACGTCAAACGCGCTCGTCTTTATTCGATAACTGTTGGCGCGTTATCGCTACTAGGTTTAAAAATGTATTTTCAATTTGATGTAACTTTTTAATTATAAGGAAAAAGTATAAATAAAAATAGTTTTGTTATAAAACTTATATATGATTTTTCCATTTATGACAAAAAAAAATGTTTTTCAAAATCCCAATTGTAGTAAATTAATTAAATTGTCTCTATTTTGAACGTAAAAAGACATTTCTTTTCAAAAATAGTTAAACATGCTTGACAAATTAAAAAATTCAATAATGAAGTTTTGTCAAATGTGATCGAAACGAAATAATATTAGTAAATAATATTAGAAAGTAGTATTAGTTTTGCAAAAATCCAAAAGTTCGAAATTATTATGCACTACAATTTATTATGTTCTCAACTTAATGTTGTGTCTTTTTTGACTCTTTTGATATTTCTTTATGAAAAAAGTACCACCAACTTAATCTTCGAAGCAATCTCCTTCATGTGACGCGGCTAACAAGTGATTTTTCAAGGATGGGATTTTGCAAGAATGAAAATCCGATGGAGTCAGACCCGAAATATACTCCAGGTCCCATGAAATCTCCCAGTGCAATTGGATGATCCTTTCCAGAACCATTTTTACTGTATGTGGCCCTGCGTTGCTTTAAACAAAAAAACTTCACTTCTTCTCCTGCTAGTATGAGGAAATTTTTCCTCCGGAGCATCACTAACAAGATTCAGTTGTTGCTGATATCTGGTCAGCCATGACTGGTTGACCAGATTGGAGCAATTCTAGAAAACAACTGCGAAGAAGCCGCACTTTGTTGGAAGTTAGGGCCAAGTTTGGAAGTTAGGGTGTATGCGGTGTCAATTCGTTGTATACGTTGACCAATTTCGTGGTTACAATGACGGACGACTAGACGAGTGACAGACATTTTTCTTCACCCAAACATTCTCTAATGAGATCAAGTCAGTCGTATACTCTTCGTATAATGCTTCGTTTCATGGTCATTAAAACGTAAACGATGTAAAAATCGGAATCGTCTTATGCCCATAGGTAGTCTGAAAACCTCTATCCTATCACCATTTGTACTATATAATTCCTCTAGATTTAGACGTGATGCTTTATACACTCCCGCGAAGTATAAGAGTCCAATAAACGCTTTTATTTCAACTAAATCAGTTTGTTTCGCATCTCTTGGCCCAGAAAATTTGTCACAAATTTTGTCAATGTATTTATTAGTACATTCTACAACTATATTCAAAATTTTGCAATCAAACAACAGATACCAAACATCCAGAACCGAATTCACATTTCTAGTAGCACCTTTGCCCCCAGGAAGGTGCACAAGAATGTTTTGTGGCTCACGTCTCCTTGCTCGATTGGATGGTGTTTTTTTCAACTGCCATGTATTTATAATTTTTTTGTTTCTGATTTGGTGAGCGAAATAATAGTTCTTATCCATATCTGGATCAATTTCGGAACCAGACTCCTCTTTATCACTTAGTACAATATTTTCTTCCCCACAAACATCTTCATCTGTGTCAGTTTCTTTGTCGCTAGGGCCTGAAATTTCCTCACCTTGGTCGTTCAGCATGCGAATGATCTCATCTACTTAGTAGATACATAGTAGGTAATCTAAGAAAAAAAAATATAAAAGCAATATTAATCGTCGTGATCTGTGGGATTCGATGACTTTTTTACTGTCACAGACACAAAAAAAATGCCATCGTAGAATATATTCTTATATATGTTACATATTAGAAAAATAATTAATTAATTAAATTAATTAAAAATTCGAGTACGAAAAACTTACTATCTGGGTGATCTGGTAGATCAAAAGCAAATTTCTACTCTGCAATAGACTTGACGAACGTCAAAATACTACTGTCTCACTCCACTTAAATACTTAGGAAGCTGCTAGAGCTGTGAACTCAAAATTAAGGATTCTGCAAAATTAAATATTTCTTTCTGATTTCTCATATCGGCCGCGACTAGGGGGTTGTAGTATAATACTCTTTTGTCCAATATTGTAGTATAATACTCTTTTGTCATCTTTCCTTTTTCCAAATAATCGAAAAATTATTAATGCCTCTCGAATACCCCTTACATTGGAGGGCAAATGTTTCTCTCTCTCTCTCTATATATATATATATATATATATATATATATATATATATATATATATATATATATATATATATATATATATATTCAATCTATATATAGAGAGAAACTATATATATATATATATATATATATATATATATATATATATATATATATATATATAAAAGTACAGGAAAACAGTCGGCAGTTTTCCCGCTCATAAATGGACTAACCATAGAATGGTAGAAGATTGGTTGAACTATGTTCGCAGTTTAACCTAAAAATAATGTCAACACATTTTAAGAAGAAAATAACAAAACAGAAGACCTGGAGGTGCCCAAACACGTACATAGGTGAATTTCAAATTGACCATGTTGCCATTTCGTACCCCAATTATAAAGAGATTTTTAATGTTCAAGTCAGGAAAGGAGCTAACATAGGCACGGATCACTACTTGACTAGAATCAAACTTAGCTTAAAACCTCGAAAACTTATTCAAAAGAGACTGCTAATACCAAAGTTCGACCCAACGAAAATAAAACCAGCCACAACAGAAGAGCTTGATAAACAACCAGCACAGAACCGGCAAGAATTGAAACAAAAAATTATTAAAACAGCCGTAAAGTTGGTCCCTTTACAAAAACGTAGAAAACATCCATGGTGGGATGAAGTTTGCGAGCAAGCAGTATTAAGCCGAAGTAAAGCATTCAAAGATTGGAATAGTCAAAAAACAGCAATAAATTATAGCATCTTTTTGGAAGTAAGAAAAGAAACATCGAAGCTAATTAGACAAACTAAAAGAAAATATGAAAACAATCAACTTAATGAAATAGAAAAAGATTTCCAAAAAAATAACACCCGAAACTTTTACAAAACATTTTAAACTAAATTAACAGGCTATCAACCCCAAAGTCTTTGCTTCCAAAAGGAAAACGGACAATTAGCTCTAAATAACCAAGACAATTGCAAAGAACTTGCGAAATATTTTGAACAAATACTAAACTGTCCTGAGCCTTTAAACAAATTACCAACACTAAACCCTAAACAAAAACCCAGATTCATTACCACCGAATGAAGATGAAAGAATTAGGCAAATCAAACGGCTTAAAAATAACAAAGCTTCTGGTGAAGATGGAATCACTGCTGAACTTTTGAAATCCGCTGGTCCAGGTACAATCAAGGAAATAACCAAAATTCTACAAGAAGTTTGGCGAACCGAACGGATTCCGGAAGATTGGAAAGATGCTCTAATCCATCCACTACACAAGAAAGGAGATAGAACGGATGTAAACAACTATAGAGGGATATCTCTTCTCCCAGTTTGTTACAAGATTCTATCTCAATGTCTACTAGACAGAGCACAAGGACAGTTGGAACCTAAAATTGGTGAATATCAAGCAGGTTTTCGACCGGGCAGATCCTGCCCTGAACAGATCCTGAATCTAAAGTTGATCCTAAGACATCAAAAAAGCATATGATTCTATTGACCGCGAATCTTTATTCCAAATCCTGAAAGAACAAGGACTAGATCTGAAACCGCTGGCAATTATTAAAGCAACATTAACTAACACAAGGTCAAAAGTTAAATTCATGGGTGACATCTCAGAGCCCTTCGAAATTAAAACTGGAGTGAGACAAGGGGATGGACTCTCTCCACTCTTATATAACTGTGTTCTAGAAAAAGTAATACAGGAGTGGCGTGAAAAAAAGTTGGCCCTGAATATTGACCAGCCCATTAAACTGGGGAGAACCAACATCAAAATTGATTGTCTGGCGTTTGCTGATGATCTAGCAATTTTGGCTCAAGATGTATTAACGGCACAGAAACAGATTGAAATTCTAAAAGAAACAGCAGAAAAGGTAGGACTCCAAATTTCCTTTGAAAAGACACAATACATGATCTGTAACAGACTAAGAACACCATTTCTAAAAACAAAATATGGTAACATCAGACGAGTCTCTCAATTCAAATATTTGGGTGAAATAATCATGGAAAATGGGTTGGAAAAAGCGGCCAATAAGGGTAGATGTCAAAAAATGGAAACGGCATTGAGACTTACACAAAATATTTACAACAAAAAATGCCTAAATATTTAAAACACAAAACTGAGACATTACAACACAGTTATTAAGCCAGAATGTCTATATGGGGCAGAAACGCTCATTTTGAATAGAAAGAGGGACGTCGAGGACATTGAAAAGAAGGAAAGAAAAATCATAAGAAAAATCCTAGGCCCCAAACAAATAAATACAACAACATACCGACTTCGAGAAAACCAAGAAATCAAACAATACACAGATATACATAGCGATATGAGAAAAAGAAGACTTAAGTTTTACGGACACATAAAACGGATGAATCCAAATAGGCTAACTAGACAAATAGTCGAATTTTATGAAAATAGGAGTAGAGCTAAAGTAGAAATAATTAAATGGATTGCTGCAATTAAAGAGGACCTAAGATCAGCAAGTATTACACAAAGTGAAATTCAGGATAGAGGCTGTTTCAGACACAAGGTTAACGTTTGGAAGGTTGGCCAGAGAGAAAAATGTAGGAAGACTGGAACAACTTGGTCTGACGAAAGAAAAAAAAGCTCATAGCGAAAGAATGAAATTAGTATGGGCGCAAAGGAAGGGTAACAACAACAAACGCCTTTAATTGTACTTCGCGTGGTCCACCCGGGCCCATACGTGAATAATAATAATAATATATATGTATATATATATATATATATATATATATATATATATATATATATATATATATATATATATATATATATATATATATATATATATATATCCGGAATTGGCAACAATGCAATTTCTAGGCGCCATTTAACATATCCATCGTAAAGTTTGACATTGTTGAATATGTACTCAGAACGTTTTATCATATTAGCGCATGTTGTTTGGTGACTTGAAAATTTCATCTCAGTTAAAAAGTGCAATTAACTCGTGATCATTTTCGGGCGATGATTTACTACGACTTTCGGCGTGGATTATCTCAACCACAGTACATCGATCAACTCACTTCGACTATTGGTGATGAAGCACTATCCAAAACCATTGTATATTACTGGTTTAATACATATAATCGTGATCGTCGTTCGCTCACGGCCGAATTTAAAGAAGGTCCTCCAAAATCCGTTGTTGAGCCAGAAAACATTGATACTGCATGTAAACTGAACCGTGGGATTAATCCCTAGGCATTAGTATGATAAGCATACATAAGATTTTACATGAACATTTAGTGCTTAGTTTTTAGTGCGCGTTGGATTCCACATAATTTCAAAATCGTTCAAAAAGGCTTGTGTTTGTGGCTCAACAAATACATTCGCGGTGAACGCGGTATAAAATTAACACTTCGAACCAAATGGTTACCTGCTTTTTTGGGATAAATGGGCAGTAATGTGACTACAGTGCTACTAGAGAACCGTAGAACGGTCAATTTGGAATGGTACACAACCATTTGTTGCCAGAAGTATTTGAAGAAATAAGAAAAAACAATCAGTGACCTAGGATCATTCTACACCATGACAATACAAGCTCTCACACATCGAATTGAACAACTCAATATTTGACCTTTTAAAATACCGAATTGATGGGTCATCCGCCGTACAGTCCTGATTTAGCACACAATGATTTCTTTTTGTTCACGTCTATGAACAATAAATTACGTCGTCAACGATTTTCGACGCCAGAAGAAGCGGTTGATGCGTTCTAAATGCTTGTCTTGGAGATACCTCAGTGGGAATAGAAAAAGTACTATGAAAATTTGTTTAAGCGTATGCAAAGGTGTCGATCATCCCGGAGAATATTAAAATAAAATTATTTTCAATAATAAATACTAATTTTTATTTATTATTCCGGATACATAAATAGCAACCCACATAGGCTTAAAAAAAGTTTAGATTCTATCTGGAAATCAGGATAATTAAATTCAAGTCGTTAGATCTTTTTAGAAAGCCATGTGAGTATAGTGTGAAAAATTCTAAGAACATTTTTCCCTTCAGCTTGTTTAATAAAAATAATTTAATTTATGAATCTGATCTACTTCCATAAATATATAGCTTATAGAGCAGGTATTAGCGATAAATTTGGTTTATAGATGAAATGTACAGTAAAAGTTTTATCAGTTTCAATACAATTGCCCCAAAGAATTTTAACAGTATTTGTACAGTAATGTCTTTTATTATATTATGTATTTGTCAGGCTTAGTTGTAATTTGCCAACCTAATTTTTGAGTTTTAGAAATTCTCTACCGCCGAGTTTAAGCACGTTAAATATGGTGATTTCGATTTTGTTGACTGAGGAATTGCAGAAAATATCTTAGAAGTATATAGCGAAAATGGAATATGCTGAATAATTGAAAATAATCCATGTACTACTTTACATGTAAAATATTCGAATACCTTATTAATATAAGCAGAAAAATAAGTTTTGGTTAAAATAATATGTTTATAGTTGAATATAACTTTATACCTGAGTTCGTTCTTTAAAAATATGCTAATATGTAAATTGTAATAATAATCTTGGCGTGTTGTCCACTAATATTCGGGCTTTGATCTTAACTATTTTTTATCTTAAAATCAAACACAACTAGTGCTTTAAAAGGAATTGTCTTTAACAATATTAGGTTTCGTCGATATTTGAATAGCCTTTCTACTTTCTCTATGTCTATGTATTACATAAAGTTAATTATGACTCTTATGTAGTTTTGAAGCCTTTGTTGAAAGTTGTACCTTTAGGTAATCTCCTACTTTTCCCCGCCCACAGGAAGGATCACATGGATTCTAATTAGGTGAACGCGGAGATGAAGCAATATCATTCTGAAAAGCCACAACTTGATCCGGAAACATTTGTTGGAATTCAAGTGAACGTGTGATCTATGTGATCGACTTCTCGTCGAAAAATCTTCTGAATCGTAATCGCTAAGTAAATCTTTTACTTTTGGACGGAGAAAATTTTGAAGCATTTCCGAATAACGATTTGAGGTGGCCGCTACTCCATCATCCTCGAAAAATATAGGGACCTTACAAATCAAAATCACCTATAGCTTACTAGACCGTAACTTTTAGGTTATGAAGTTGTCGCTGGTGGGGTTTCTGTGGGATAGTTTGAGTCCAGTAGCGGCAAGTCTGTTTGCTAATGGTGCTCATTAGATGAGAATGAATTTTGAGGCTGCGGAGCAAAACAGTTTGTGATAAACTGTTTTAAAAATATCATCATCATCAACTCGCTTTCACCCATTGCAGGATGAAAGCCTCTTCAGCATGCTTCTAACTCTCATGGTCCTGAGCTTTCCTCTACCATTCAGGTTCAATATACTTACCTATCGTGCTTTCGATTTTTTTCGTGAATGTTTGTGATAAATCAGTATCCACTGAAGGATTGCCTTAACTCAACTTTGCTCCAACACCCTGCTATATTCCCTGTCCTTCATTTTAACTTATTCCCTCTTCCAATGATGTCACATACTCTCGTTGGTTCTTTGATCCATATGCAGTGATTTTTGTCCCGTCTTGAAATGCCAAGCATACATCTTTCCATTTCCCTCCATACTACCCGAAGCTTTTGAATTGATTGTGATGTAAGTATTCCGGTTTCACTTCCACATATATGTCAAAACGGGAAGGATACACTGATCAAAGACTTTTCAGGCAAAGTGGGAGTTTCTTCTTAAAAATCATGTTGAGTCTGCTAAATGCCTGCCAGCCACATTTGGCATGCTGTTCCATTACCTGGGCGGTATCTCCCTCCATTGGAATCCTCTGCCCAAGATATATGTTGTGGTCCACAACCTCCAAATCTCTTCCGAAAATAGAAATTCTTCTACCTTCAGCAAATTTACTAAACATATCCTGACTCTTTGTCAGGTTTAGTTTTAAGCACAATGGTCTTTGCAGCTATTGTATGTGCCTTTGCAGTTTCTCTGGATTTTGTGAAAGGAAAACGATACTTCATCTGCGAATTTAAGATGGTTTAAGTATGCACCATTGATCTTTATTCCATACTATTCCCAATCCAGATTACTGAATATTTCTTCAAAACAGGCTGAGAAAAGAACAGATGATATTGCGTCACCTTGCCGTATACCCTGCTCTATATTCATTCTAACTTCGAGATCATCAAGGTGAACTGTCGCTGTGGGTTCATTATATATCGATCTTAATACGTGTACATAGGCTTTGTCTACACACGCTAGCTGTATCAAAGGAAAAAAAATTAAGTCGATATCTTAAGCTCTTCAAAGTTAGTCAAAGTTCAAAGTTTCTCTACAATGAAGGTCTTTACATAAAATTAAGTATAAATAAAGAGAAAATTGTTGAAAAACTTTAAACTTTGACTAACTTTGAGGAGCCTAAGATATCGAATGACATTTTTTTCCGTTGGCATAATTTTTTCTTTGGCACAATGAAAAATATTTTTGAATATTTATACGGATACGGATACGGAATATTTTTACGGATATTCGGCCCACCCTCCTCTACACCATAGTTCAGCAATTGATCCATCATGGCCTGCTTTGAAATTGAGTTAAATGCTTTTTCATTGTCGATAAAAGCCAAGCACAGTGGCACGGTGTTTTTCAAGGATATCTTTCAACGCGTGCGCAATTATACTACCAGAATATTTTGACGAGTAGCGCCATCTTCATAATGAGGCTGGAACTCATACATCGTACATTTTCGAATATTTCGTTCCAAATCCAATTACTAGGTATAGGAACTGCGAACAATAAAATATGGCCAATAAAAACAATATTTTTAATATTTGAAATCTAGAAATATTGTATTTCAATATTTTTATATGTTGAATACCAATATGATTGTTAATAAATAAAGTTATTTAAACAATGATATATATTGTTTAAAAACAAAAGGTTAATTAATATTTAGTATTTTTATAGAAATAAAATAAATGCAATATTTTAGACATTTAAGGTGAAAGTGGCGTTGCAGTTAGAAGATATAGCGTATCTACTCTAAAGAGATATTGCTTATCATATTGCGATGGTGGTGTAATGGTTAGCATAGTTGCCTTCCAAGCAGTTGATCCGGGTTCGATTCCCGGCCATCGCATAACTGTTTTGTCATTGAAAAGATAATTTTTTTAATAGTGTGTTGTCATATAATGATTATATATATATTAATTTGATATGATCAATTGTTATGATATGACCAATTGTTATATTTTTGTCGAAAATGTTAATTTGATCTGCAGTATGTCTACACACTGTAGTATGTCTACACACTGTAAGGCATTTAAATTATTCTGTGTGTTTGTGTGAAGAGGGGTATTTGTTGTTCATTAATAGTGCTTAAAGCATTTGAATGTCATATTCGAAAGGGGATACCCTTAGCTTGATCATTCTTAAATCCATGATGCGAATTTTATTTTAAATTCTTGTTCCACAGCATAAATGAAATAAAATATTGATTGAGTATAGGGACTATCCTAAGCAGCGCCTGGGCAAGACCTAAATTTGCTGTGGGCAGGATAAATTTTGGGAGGCCCTCTGGTAGCGCAAGAGGACGGATTTTATATAGAGAAAAAAAACTTTTAATCTGTCAAATTTTTATTCATAAAAATGCAAACATTTTTACTTTAACTAACATTATTAAGTAATAACTAACAGTAAAGATTTATATCAACATAAATTTCCTGCTTTTAACGTTACTGAACTCCTTGATAACTGTATCGTAATCCAGCTTAGATGCTGTATCTGCTTCAATAGATAAAACTATCAAGGCTGAAAGTCTTTGCTGACTCATTGTACTTCTTAAATAATATTTTATTAGTTTTAATCTTGAAAAACTGCTTTCAGCGGATGCTGTACTTACTGATACAGTTAACAAAATTCGAATGACAATATTCATATTTGGGTAAATGTCTTTTAAGTTATGTATTGGAGCAACTGTTTCACATCTCTAATGAAGTTGGGTAAATTTCAGATCATTGTTTGTAATTCTTCATATAATTCATAAGGTTGGAAGCCCACTGACAGGACTGCGCGTAAATTTTGACAGTTTTTTTAATATATGGAATATTTTTGGAATATAAAAAAAAAGATATATTTGGAATATTTTTTAACTTAGATCATAGAGAACCCCAAAATGTTTAAAATGTTGATTTAAAGATATAAATCTTGAATCCTTATCGCTCACTATGGAATCATGGTACTAAAAAAAGCTGTTTCGTACCGGCTTTTGGGTGTACCGGTTCATCGCTGCTTTCATAATCAAATATCGTTGTCGATATTCTAAGCTGAGTATTTCGTTCAAAGCTGAATCACAGTCACTGAGTGTGTCTGATTCTTTCGTATGGTTTTTTAAGCTTTCAATGCCCTCAATAACATTATCAAATAGCTATAAAATGGCCTTCACTGCTTCGATTCTGCTTTTCCACCTTGTGTCTGATAACGGTTCTATAGTAAGCTTGATTATTGATTATTCCCCAGTCTAGGCTGGACCTTGAAAATAGCAAATTAATTTTCTGAATAAAACAATAAAATGTTTTTGCTGTCGCAGAAGAATTACCTGCGTCTACCAACAGCAGATTTCAGGTATAACACACGCAAGGTTTAAAAAATGCCCTGGGGTTAATATTTAATGTTCGAGTTTTAACTCCACTATTTATGCCTACCATGTTTTCATCATTGTCCACGATAGTTTTGAATATCTAATTTTAAAATTCATATTAACTTGTACGCTAATAGTTACCCAACGAGGAAGTGAAAATAAACTGGGTGTCAAGTTGGCGAAAAAGTTGCAAGTACTTGCTGAGCTATTAAGGAGACTAGATTTTTAAAAAGCGAATATGGTAGGACTGAAAACAGGAACGCCTAGTACATAAACAAATATATTAAAATTATAGTTTACTATGTTTCATATCAAACCAATATTATATGAAGATTTTGAATAAAGTATACGTGAGTGAAAATAGCTCCTGATTCACGCTGCAAAATCTACTTGTCTTGCTTTCAAGTATGCAAAATTCTTAATTACATCCTGAATGTCTAAAGTATTAACAATTTAATTTTCTATTGAAATGATATCTAAATCGTTTAATCTTTCTTATCCCATGGAAAATCTCAAGTAGTTTTTTTGTCAGTTTTAATTTTGAGAAAGATCTCTCAAGAGTCGCGACCGAGACAGGTAGGGTCGGGAGAATTCTTAATGCTACCGTAATATTAGAGAATGTTTCAATTAAATTATGTTTAAAAATATACTCTAATATAATTTTAGGATATTTGTCGTTTTTAAGGTACGGCAACAGGGCTTCCATCTCTCCGGTTAATTATTCACCATTAATATCACGCTCGTTTTCATAGGACATAGATTTCACCATTTGGCAATCTTTTTCTATATCAATTACCTAAAAAGCTTCTCTTTAAATCATCTTTAAGATAATTCAAATTACAAGCCTGCTTTGCACCCATTTCAACAAGTAGTATTTTCTCCTTTTTAGTTAAAGTTTTGGGCTATGTCACTAGATCTTCGAGCACCAATACGTTTACAGCATCACATTCTACTATAGGTGATGAAGTCGTAGGAACTAACCTGGATCTAAGACCACCACATTTTCTACTTCTTGCGATATAATATCAATATTATCTCCTTGATGACTTTTTTCTTAAGGCAATTTCGTCCTCTTTTACTGAGATTTAAAATCAATCTATTCTAAGAAAATTGTACATTGAAATTTTTGTGTATCTAACATAGAGTTTAAGGGCAAAACTAAAATTTCTTACCTTGGAAAACAAACCTCCTGGGCGTTATTTCACAAAATACAATTTATATTAAACACCCTATTCTACCGGGGGTTACCGAGTAGAATGCTAAACCAACGATTTCTAATTCCAAATATTTATGTCCAAGAAAGAAAAATAAAAAAACAAATAACGATTTGCTAAAAAGTGATTTAATCTTTACCGCCTTGGCTTCAACGAGCCGCCAGTCACATCGCGCAGATAAAAGCGCCTCGCCATAAAAAGTATATAAATCTGGACCGACAGTCGGTCTTTTCTTTATAAAGAACGCCTATCATATTCCCAATAAGAAATTGCAATGGATAAATGAAATAGTGTTCGTCGGTACGCTGTATAATTAGGGCTGTCGTATATCCCGAATATACGAAACTGTCACCGTATTTGAAGATTCTGTCCGGTATTTCGTTACGTTCTGTTTTTGTTCCCGAAAATTGTTGTAGGCGTTTTTTTTTTGGTCGTAAATAATTATGGAAAAAGAAAATTTCTAAAAAGTTCCCTTAAAAAAATGCCGAAAGGTGTGTTCTTATTGTACGTACTTTTATTTACCGTCTACAGTTTTTTAATGCACGAAGATATGACCCACATGCGGAGTTTTTAGCCTACCTTGCTTAGCAAACTGAAAAATTTTTTGGAAATAGGAATTTATTTGATTCATCAAATTTATACTGGCAGTTCTATCTATCTGCCTATCAACTAGACCCAAAGACTTCGAATTTTCCCGCCAAGACTGAACGCATGGAGTTTCCAACCTAAAAATAAGTCATCAAAAGTATCGTATGTGTCTTTGATTTTTTTTAATTATTGATGTCCATTCTTTTTTCAGCTTCGTTTTGCCGCCCCTGTGCTTTGTATTCACTGCATCCGGGTTTAGTCGGCACTGCCCACATATAACATATGGATGCGAGTACAAGCATCAGAAATGAGATACCTTCGTACAAGGTACAGGGAATAAAAAGAGTAGACAGGGTCGGGAATAAAATAAAATCAGAGACAACCTGGAAATACTCATAACAACAAAAAATTGAGATGGAGACCAAGACAGACAAACTAAGAGAGTTTGGGAAGCTATAGGAAAAAAATAGGTTCTTAAGAAGCAACGCTCATTAATAAACTTGAGGATATTGAAGGTTTACATATTTTTTAATAGAAAACTTTAAACTTGAATATCATTAAACGAAAATAGCACAATATGTTTACACTACCAAATTTATGCTCTTCTGTAAATACGCAGATATATAGTTTTGTAGCTAGAATATCTCCTGGCAGTAAATAAATTAAATGAAATCTATTTAGCATCGATTGTATTTCCAACGAACTGCATCTCATTCGCACGGAATTCAGTTTGTTTGCAGTAAGTAAACATTGTAAAATGCAATAAGAAAATTGAATGTGATTACATAGTATATCTAGCAAGAACAGTGAAACTGATTATGAAAAGACCTATTACGTGTTAGTATCCACTGAGTTCATTCCTATCATCTCTGAGATCATATGATGTCTCTTTCCTTTCTTTTATTCCCCATTGCCCTTTTAACTTCATGTCAAGTTACATGTATACCTGATATTTTTTTATTATTTTTCTCTATGTATGCCTTAGTCTGTCTCTTCTTTTCTTGGCATATTATAGTGTAAAGTTTTAGCTATTAGTCTCTATTTTTTCATCTCCTAAATATTTTACATATAATTCGAAGACATCTAGTTATAAAAGTTTATATGTAGCTTTTAGAAGTGTCCCATCTTGTCCACAGTGGCATGCCTTTGATATTGTTGTGAAATAGGCTTAATGTCGCCTTCCTGCTAATTGTTGATGATGTCCAGACACATTTGTGTTTTAAATACATTTTGCGCTCGAGCAATTATTCTAAATGATATCTTACTCGATGTGACCTTTTGAGTTGACTATACTATTTGGGAATGCGAAAACAATAACTTCATCTATCTATAACCTTTCCAATTCGTTCTTCCCCTATTTCTTGGCAAGAAGTATAGTTTTCCTTGTATTTATTTCAGTGTTATCTTTTTAGTGTAGCCGGTCGCGTTGGTGCGGCGGTAAGAGCGTCTGCTTTGCCGAATCCGCGCTGAAGCGGTAGCTGGTTCGATTCCAGCGCTCGGATGGTTATTTTTCTTTCTTCTGTCCGTTTATCTTTCCTAAATGTTTGTGATTGTTTCTAGGCAAGAGTGTAAAAACCGACTACGAATTACCCCTCAGTCACGCCAGTTAAAGGCTGGGTAAGGCCGGATGCCTTCTGAGAAGTGTTCTACGTTGGTCACTCGCCAGTCGGTAGGTTTCCTGATAGACTTATGGGTAGGCACATAACCAAGGGTTTATAGCCCAAGGGGGGTGCTGGGTTTGTCAGAAGCTGATGACCGTGGTTCGGAACCCACGTTAAGCTGTAGGTCCAGTCGCTAAATAGCCTAGTTGCTGATGCGCCTCTAATCCAAACTACTTTACTTTACTTTACTTTTTAGTGCATTATTATAATTATTTTATTTATTATTATTAAATAAATAAGCAAATATTAATTATAATCTTTTTAGATTAATTAATATCTAAAAAAATCCACTATATTTAAAATTGTATGTATAACAATTGTTTCGTCACACAGTGCCTTTTTCAAATACAGACTATGTTAAACTAACAGTGAGATAAGTTATTTGAACCTAAACTGTACATCGACCTAATAATACCATAAAATATGATAATGGGGAAAACACATGTTTTGTCAACGTCTTGTAGGACCATTCAACTCTAGCTGGTCATTTAACAAAATATCCATTTTTCTAGGCTCTCTAAAATATTAAATTTTGTGGAATTATTGTCATTATATAACATTTTAAAATTATCATTGAAAGTATGCTTTTTTAACACTAAGTAGTTAGCATAATGAGAATTATTTTTTTGTGTAATGTAACTTCTTTTATGTTCGTTGAGCAGTGGCGGCTCGTTGATTTTTAAAGTGGGAGGGCGTAGAAGAAAATAGTGGTGCCGAAGATTTTTTTTTGCTTTCCGCTTGAAAAATTGTTTTCTGTGATAAATACTGGAGAGGCGGCGCCCAAACGCCCTCCGTCATGAGCCACCACTGTCGTTGAGCTTAGTAGAGAAAGATCGTCTTGTTTGTCCAACATAGACTTTTGGACACGACCCGCACTCAATTAAATAAACTCCTGATTTATACAGTTTATTTGTTTGACTTTAGTGAGGCGTCCTAGACTATTGTTTGTTTTAAAAACAATATTTATATTGTTTGTTTTGGATAAAGTCTCGACACTAATTTGGTAACATTTCCCGTATATGTAATTGCTTTAAACGCTGCATTTTTGATATTATTGACCGGATATATTAAATTAATGGCTTTATTATAAGTTTTTTTATTAATTATTTTATTTATAATGTTTGGGTCTTATCTGTTATTTACTTCTATCTGTTTGATAAAAAAAAATATTATAATTATATATTGACATGGGGATATTTCTTAATCTATGTATAAAAGAGTTAAATGCTGCCATCTTTTGTGAATAAGGATGACAAGATTTATTGATAACTAAATCTGTATGTGACGGTTTATGATAAATTGCAAAATCATGTTTATTGTCTTTTCTAATAATAGTTAAATTTAAAAAGTTAATACTATTTTGCTCTTCTTCAATTGTGAATTTAATGTTCTTATGTAAAGAATTTATGTGAGTTAAGAATTGATTTAATTGTCTGTCAGAACCTCTAAAACAAATTAGAATGTCATCAACATATCTATACCAGTAAACTGATGATTTGAACAACTGATGTTTATTTATCTTATTTTGTAAGTTGTCCATAAACATTTTCACCAGTAAAGGATTTTAAGGGTTCCCCATTATCAAACCGTCATTAGAAATATAAAATGAATTATCAAATTCAAAATAATTATAATCCAACGTAATTGATAGCCGTTCTAAAATTTCTTATCTCATTATCGAATTAGTTATATTTTTGAGAAGTAATTGGCAACTAATTCTATTATTTCATTTGGTGATATCCAAACTAATTTATTTCGATGTACAAAAAACTATTCCAAAGTATATATAATATAATAGTCTGTTTGGAATTAGCTTCAATTTCTGTCAACAATAGATCCATATTAAACACAATCGGTCTTTCAGATTTTATATCGTCGAAATGATCGAAATCACCATTCTTACTACAGTTCTGCTATCATTAAAATCTGGTTCTGATATCATTAAAATGTTAACAGAAGATGCAAAAAAATAATGAAGTGGCTTATTTAATAAATACACCTATTTATGATATAATTGCAATAATATACTTTTGATTAAATTTTTGTAAAAAGTTTTGCGATGGCCGGGAATCGAACCCGGATCAACTGCTTGGAAGGCAACTATGCTAACCATTACACCACCATCGCAACGAATATATTTATTTAGATAACATAATAAGACAACGAGGTTAAGCTAATGGTTTGTTATACCACTTTATTATAACTGTTTTTTATTATTTGCCACAAAACACAGGTATGGTTATTAGCAATAATTTAAAAAATTTTTAGAATTTTCTAATTAATATTAAGTCAGTTGGATATTTTTCCCAATTATTATTTGGATACAATATATACAGTGTATCTCCCGTTGTCCCCGCAATCCAAACAAATTTAACACTGCATCTATATGCTGTCTCACGAAAAGTCGGTAAAAAGACGGGTTGTTGACTGTGGATAAAGTTTCCCTATTCTTGACGGGAGAGCATATATCGGTATCCCGACGGGTCTAAACACCAAGAGATGAAATACTACTAACTAAATACTAACAAAACTACTCATTTTGGCCGAGACATAGGGTGTTGCGATTGAGATTGTGGAATTTTTTTTGGATGTATAACACTTGACTCCTGTTGCCTGATTGGACGCAATTCAAAGAAATCTAACACGGCAATTTAACAAAAAAACATGGGACCCTTGCATTAGAATGGGTTTACCAATATCCCTTCAAGTTTTTTGCTATCATTGTTTCCATATTCAAAATGACTTAAAAATATTGCATTTCCTCTATGGAAACATCTACCCATTTGTTCCAAATCAAATATTTACTGTATATTGGTTCTGGGCTTTTCCACAATCCATTATTGAGTGTTTACTCGTTCGAGTAGTTTATATCTTGCGATGCATATTGCTCATCCGTGGGTGGATGTTCACCTTGATTTCGACTAGTGTCTTCTACTTCGCATTTAGTGTCGCGTAATAATTCGCGATTGATATATTCTCGTCGCGTTTTACGAAAAATAAACATATAACTATCTGATGTATCACAAGCACTGGCTTTATTTTCACCAACTTCTAAATAAAAATTTTCATCACTACCTTCCAGATAAGTATTATCGAATGACAAGTTATTCGAGCTTGTTTTCTTGCTTCTAGACATGGTTATAGTTTATTTCAAATTCAATTCTAAAAATTAACTTTTGATTATACCGCAAAGTACGAGGAAGTTGGCAGAGGCATCTCTATATGACACCCGGTCTGCAGACGTTACGGCAAAAAAATGATGATGTCAAGTAGAGCTCTATACTAATGTCTGAATAATTGTGGTGTGTTCATATATATTCTTCTCTTTATTTGGGGTTTTCGCCACGATCTAAAACTTAAAAAATATAAAAAATATCTGTTCTTATAAAAATAAAAAATTATTGGATAAAAATAAAATATTAAACGCAGACAAATTTCTCAATGATTCTATTTTGTAATAAATTTGCCTAACGAACAAAATTTTAAAAATATAAACATGTTTTATAAAAATACAAGTTAACGCTTCGGGAAGTATTCTCCTCCCGTTTTCAAAACGAACCTAAAAATAAATTATATTAATATCTACAAATCCTGAAAAGATAGAAAGTAAATATATTTTTTGGGAATGTCAAAATGATACTTACATTGACAATTAGTCTTTAATGACAGTGACATACTACAATATATATATATATATATATATATATATATATATATATATATATATATATATATATATATATATATATATATATATATATATGAACATTTTGTTAGGTATTTGTCTCGGGACGAGCCTCACCTATCCCTTCAATTGGAGGGCATATGTTTCGCCTCTTTATGTTTAGGCTCGTCAGGGTACGGACACATGCTCTCTCGTCAAGAATAGGGAGACTTTACTGTGTGTTTACTGGTGAGGTTTACGGAGGTTTACTGAGGTTGTGAAATACTTAAATGTTTTTAATTGTATTCTTTAGAATCGGGAAACATATTGAATTTAAATCTACCGAAGTCATAGCAATACAGTTGTTTTTATATAAATTAATTATAGCGGTTTCTTGTAATCTTCTGTATTTTGTTACCGATTCTTTTAATACCGTTTTGGAATTATTTCAATTGATTTTATGACCCGATTCCTATGCGTGTTGACAAATTCTAGATATAGTAAAATCGCCCTTTCTAAGAAGGTTTTTATGATGCACTTTCTAGATTTTGAGTGATAGAAAAGAAATTGAGATGCCTATCTACATAAGAAAAGATGTTTTTAATATTTTTTGAGTTTTAGATCGTGGCGAAAACCCCAAATAAAGAGATAAACATATAGAGTTCTATACTGCCCAGAACAGTTAAATTGTGATATCCCGGAGTACTTGACCCCCGCAGGGTTTAACTTTTCTTTAGGTCACTTTCTCAGATAGTCTCAGGTCTTTCTCAGATAGTTTCTCAGGTCGTGATATCGATACAATCGTAATACTATAGGCTCAAAAGTATTCTTCCGATATTGTCCAAAGTGTTCAAAAAAATTGTTCTTAAAACGACTGCACTCTATCCTATAGAGCTTCCTAAAGCTCCAACTCTTCGTCCACGTCGCACGAAGCGGACAACGGCTGAACCCGAACGTTTATTTCAGGAACAGACGGCTAACAGGGCTCTGGCAGAAAAAAAAACCCAGGTCGCGTCTGCAGTGGCAATCACCGGTAACCTGGTCGGCGTCTGTTCACCCAGAGGGTGCGGCCGTAGACTACGCTCCAGGAAATAACAATCCCTGCTTCTAAACTCCCAGTGGAAACACTGGACCCATAAGCTTATACGCAACCATGACTCGTGCAAGTAATTACAATGATACCCCAGGTGGTAATCAATCCACCCGTCGACAGGCGGCAACCGGGTGTTCGGATTCTGGGGAACCTGGACTTTTACGATTTCAAAATAAGTCGGAGCTTTCCGGTAAATTTCCACATAAAACACCTACATATATTGGCACCTACAAGAAACACGCATCACGGATGAGGACACGGTAGACTATGAGAACTATCGCATATTCAAAAGCAGGACAAACGAGTCACCAGGGGCGCTCCGCTTCTGGGCATGGCCTTTGTGGTACATAAAGGGATAGTTAACTCTATTAAGGAAATCACGCCCATAAACAATAGACTAATGACAATGCGCACACAGTGCGCCAAAAAATACACTATGATCAATGTACATGCCCCCACAAACGGAGACAACAAGAGAAGCCCCAAGTATACAGAGAAATACTGGGCAACACTAGAGAACGTAATGGCAAAGGTCCCAAAGGATAACATCAAAATTTTACTGGGCGACTTTAACGCACAAATCGGTAGAGAAAAAATCCATCAGAAAACAGTAGGCAAATTCCCCGGTCACCAATTTACCAATAAGAACGGCACAAGACTCATCGAACTATGCCAACAGAATAACCTTAAGATCACGTCAACATTCCTAAGAAAATCTCCGCGAAAACAGAATACATGGAGATCGCCTATTCAACTGACTGGAGAATTCCTGATAGACCGCGTTTCGATCTCATACCCACAACAAAGAGAGATCCAAGATGTCCAAGTTAGCAGGGGCGCGAACATTGGCTCAGACCACTACCTAACACGAATCAAAGTCAAGTTCATCCCAAGGAGAATTCATCACAATAAAGCACCTCTACAGAAATTCGACACAAAAAAGATCAAGGAATCCAACATAACAGAGGAATGGGAAAAGGAAAAAGCAGTAGGAAAAAACATTCCACAAAAAACTACACAAAAAGCACAGAAACTGACCCCATTGAAAAATAACACAAAACACCCTTGGTGGGACTCGGAATTCAAAAGGGCATTGCAGCGACGCAAACGAGCATTTCAGGAGTACAATACTAAAAAATCCCCAGAAAGTCAACAGCTTTTTGACGTGACTAGAAAACAGACCGCAAAGGTTATCAGGCAAACTAAGAGGAAGTACATGAAGGAACAACTAGACTAGAAGAGAATTTCCGCAATTATAGCACGAGAGACTTTTATAGGACTTTTGAAAAATAAATCCGTGGATATACACCACAAAATCTTTGCTTCAGAAAGCGGAATTGGAGATTAGCGCTAACCAATCATGAGAATTGTCAGGAACACATTATCTATCTGATCTCCTCAATTGCCCCGAATGCAACACAAGATACCCCAAAGAAAATTGTATCTATACCCACTCAGAATCACCATCACCAATACAGGAATAAATCCACAGGCACATACGCAAACTAAAGAATAACAGGTCATCCGGATGAAGATGGTATCACCGCGGAATTATTGAAAAACCTCGGATTAAATTCACTGCAAGAACTTACGCAAATTATCACGAACATTTGGCAAACAGAACAATTACCAGATGATTGGAAATGTGCTCTTATCCATCCGCTTCACAAAAAGAGAGACAGAACAGATGTGAACAACTACAGACGAATCTCCTTACTACAGAGAACACAAGAACAATTAGAACACAAAATTGGTGAGTACCAAGCGGGCTTTCGCCCTGGTCGCTCATGCACTGAACAAATATTTAACCTGAAAACTATACTGAAATACAAAGCTATCGGGAACATCCCAATTCACATCTGCAAGTGTGTGGACTTCAAGAAAGCATACGACTGCATCGACCGAAAATCTTTGTTCAACAAGGACTCGACCACAAAACACTACGACTAATCAAGCAGACACTGAGTGACACAACCTCTAAAGTAAAATTTATGGGAGAAATTTCCGAACCCATCCTGATTAAAACTGGAGTACGCCAAGGAGATGGGCTATCCCCACTCCTCTTCAACCTGGTCGTGGACAAAGTCATAAGGGAATCGGAAAAAGAACTGAAAATTCAAGGACACTGGACACCAATACGACTCGGACGATCCAAAAACAACATAGAAATATTATGCCTGGCTTTCGCAGACGACCTACCCTTACTCGCAGACAATGAAAAAAAAGCAACCAACCATCGAAGTCCTCAAGGAATGTGCAGAGAAAGTTGGCCAACAAATCTCCTTTTAAAAAACCGAATTCTTCTGCGCAAAATTAGATCTTCAAAATTTGAACACCAAAAATGGCAAAATAAATAGGGTCACTAATTTCAAATACCTGGGCGAGATCCTCCAACCCACTGGAGGAGAGAAGATAGCACAGAAGACTCGATTACAGAAGATGAAGAGGGCATACGGCAAGACATAGAATATCTACAATAAGAATTGCCTTTCTACACAAGCAAAAATAAGACACAACAACACAGTAATCAAACCAGAAGTACTTTACGCAAGCGAGACACTTACACTTCATACAAAAAGCGGCAGAGAAAACATACTAAAAGAAGAACGCAAAATTATGAGGAAAATTCTCGGTCCAAAACTGACAGAAGAAGGATACAGACTACATTCTCGAAAAACCACAGAGAGACAACGTAGCGGCGGACATAAGAAAAAGAAGGTTGAAATTTTATGGACATATCAGTAGACTCCCACCGATAAGACTCACCAACAGAATTCTTACATACATACAATTAGTCAAGTCAATAGTACAATGGATCACACAAGTCAGAGCTGATCTGGAAAAGGCACAAATGGGTCTGACAGAGATTGAGGATAGAAGAACGTACAGAAACAAAATACATATGTGGAACGTTGCATCAGAGAGCGAAGTTTCGAGGAGATCGGGAACAAAGTGGACGGAGGAAAGAAAGAGAATCCACGGAGATAGGGTGAGAGAGGTGTGGAGGATCAGAAAGAACACTCGAAAATGAGTCAGAATGCTTTGCGTGACCCAACCGGGTCTATACGCACCTAATAATAATATATATATTTGATGAGGGTGATGAGGTGTGATGAGGGTGTTTTTAAAGTTGAGTCACTTATTCTAATAGGTTATAGAACTCTAGGCAACTAAAAATAAAGCTTTTACAACCAGTGACGGTTGGCTACAAAGGTTCAAAATTCGTTATGGTATCAGATTTGTTAAAATTACGGGCGAAAAATTATCATCTCAGCCCGAATTAGTCGACTCTTTTTAGCAAGATTTGTTCAGAACTATAGAAGAACTAAATTTGCAATCAACAAATTTATAACGCAGACGAAATGGGACCTGACCTAAAGGACGGATCCAGGATTAAAAAAATCAAAATAAAGATTGAAATTCTTAGGCTGCGCAAATGCAGCAGGCCACCATAAATTACCATCTCATAAGCACCGTCTCTTATCGGCAAATCTAGATGTTCAAGGGCACTGAAGCAATTTAAAAATCCATTAATTTTTCAAACATTCCAAAAATTCTATGATGATCGTAGAAATTTTTGTGAGTTGGTTTTTTGAAAACTTTGTATCTGAGGCAAGTTATGTACATGCAGATTTACTGAATAAAGGATATTTCTAAAATCCCAAGGGTTGTCTCTCAAAGCCTTACTTTTACTTAATAATGCTCCTAGTCACCAATCAAAAAAACACTTAAGAACAGATGATGGAATGATATTCACAATGTTTATGCCACCCAATGTGACACAGTTGATTCAACTATTAGATCCGAATGTTTAAAAAGTACCAAAGCTTTACTACTGAAAAAACCTTCTCAGTTTATTTGTAGAAAAGATTTAGTAGGAAATTAAGCGAAAATATGAAACGTTTGACGATAAAGGATGCCTTTAGAAGAACTGGAAGTGGCATGGGAGAAAGTAACCCCCCCCCCCTCCCCCCATAATTCGCAAATATTGGTGCCACGTTTTATGCAATGTAATGAACCGGATGAAGAAGATATTCCATTGTCGGAGACATTAAGGAAAATTAAAGAATCTGAAGTAATGAAGCCGTTAAGGACAAAATTATATTACTCAATGAAATCAACCCTGATAACCTTTCTGAACACATTGAAGTGTGAAATGAAGATGCGCCTGTACCTGAATTTTTCGAAAATGGAAAACTTAATGAAGAAGCCGAATATGAGCCAGAATTAGATTAGCAGCATGTATCCCATACTGATGTTATAAAACCTTTTTAGCATGAACAAATTTTTTTCAATATTTAAGTTTTTTTTCTGTTTAAAAATATGAATAATATGTATAACCATTTCAATACTATGAAGATCTATTTTGTGTTGTTATTGCTTTCTAAAATATACTGATTATTAAATTACTTCCTGCATATTTTTCTGACCATCGATACCATGAACTCCTTCAATAACATGAACATCACTTTGCTTTTTTGTGTTCACATTCTCGAGCTTATATTCGAGCATATATATATATATATATATATATATATATATATATATATATATATATATATATATATATATATATATATATATATATATATATATATATATATATATATATATATATATATATATATATATATATATATTTGGTCTTTTGTGGAAAATCTCTGAGTTTAGAATTAGAATAATTGTTAAATAAAATAAGAAAAAACTGTAATGTTAGAGATAAGGACATCTTAAAACTCAACCATAGTTCTTCAAAAAAACACATTAAAAAAAATCTTCTTAAATAATGTATTTATGCGGTTATTACAAAACACACCTTCGTTCTTTCACAACTATTCTATTTTGGAATAAAAAGATACAGGTCTCGAGACATTTCTAATAAAAACCTATTTAATCCATCTTATTTACCGGCAGTCTGACTTTTAATTTCGACCAAATAATGAAGCTCTTTTTTTCTGAGCTCCTTAACGATTTTAATAAGACTTCACCGACGAAATTTTATAGCATCTAAAATATCAAAATGTCATGGAATATGATGAATTGCTTTTATACGGATTAAAAAAAACCGAAATTCAAATGTAAGCTTTCGCCTATTTTACTACAATGTAATAATAGTTTTATATGATGAACTAATTAGGTTTACGATACAGGTAGTTACGTATATCGCGGCGTGCTTTGATATAAGAGGCAAAAAAAGCAGAGCCTAACACCATATCATTCTGTAAAATTGATTCTAAGTACCATGAATTATTTCCGCCGATTTTGATGGCATGTCATTTAGAACCTTTTTTGGATAATTGATTGAATAAGCATAGAAAAGAATACGTAAGGAAATGAACAGTAGACAATTTTTTTTTTAATATTTGGTTTTTTATAATTCCAATTACTAACTAAAATATTATATAAAATAAAAATAATTAATAATTCTTACGTGCGATCATCATCATTATCATCATCAGCCTGTGTCAATCCACTGCAGAGTCATCTTCAGCATGCTTCCAACTCTCGCGGTCCTGAACTTTCCTCTGCCGGTTCAATGTAGTTAATAATGTTATCAGTCCATCGTGTTTCGGTCTTCCGCGTCCAGGTTTCACTTTTGTATGTCATAAAGGACAGGACACACTGATCAGAACCTTTTTTTCAGGTAAAGTGGTAGTTTATCCTTAAACATTAACAATTCTTTTATTGGAACCTTTTGTGTGAAACACTAAACTCGAAGATTTTTGGAGATTTTTCGAGAAACTCGAGATTTACCATCAGCCATTTACCATCGAGATTAGCATCATCAGAAGATAATTTAATCTAATTCTAAAAACTAAACTATGTTTTATTTATATGATCACCCTGCCTAATGAAGCATGTACAAATCATGAACCGTGAAGTTTACTGACTCTTAAATTAATAATTAAAAAAGTTTACCGAACGGAATAGGTCCTTTATCTCGGTTCATAATTTTCTTACATATTTATATTTGAATGCTTTTATATGCACCCAAAGCCCTATTGTTATTTACACTTTTTATCAGTCTTTTTCAAATTTCAATTTTTCAATTTCAAATTTCTAATACCTATTTTGTGATCACGTTCGATTGCATGTTGGGCAACACAAGATTATTCATTTCTCCCATATCTAATGTGGGCAATGTGTTCTTTAAATCTCGTTAATATGGATCTTTTTGTTTGCCCAATATACCTTCGATCACAATCTTGACAACTGATTTAGTAAATTCCCGACTTTTCATGTTGATCTACTTTATCTTTTAGATTACCCAAGACTTCTTTTATTTTACTGGTTTTATATCGACTTATTTTATTATATGGTTTGTACACATCTTTATAGTCACTTTCTTCAAAATTTTGTCTAGCCTTCGTATTAATTAGGCATCAAACGGTATTGCTACGAATTAATTTTTGTTTTGATCCTTTTGAAAAGTCAAAGATTCTTTCAATAATTATCTAAAGTTATGTTTTCTAATTAATTTATCTACAATGTTCTTATTATAACCGTTTACTTCGGATACCTCTCTAATTAATTTTAATTATTTGTTATAATTATCTTTGTTTAAAGGAAAATAGGTTAATCTATTTATCATAAAATTTAAACTAGCCATCTTATTTTGGAAACTATGATTCGAATCATTAGGAATGTATTTCGAGGTGATGACGTTTTTCCTGAAAATATTAAAATTTAACATCTTTTTATTGTTTCTATTGATTAAAACATCCAGAAATGGCAAACAATCGTTGTTTTCAAGTTTATGTGCGAATACTTTGTTTTGGGATTTACTATTTAAGTTCTTAATAAAATCATCTAAGTTTTTATTTTTTAAATCAAAAATTGCAAAAACGTTATCCACATGCCGTTCCTTCTTGTTGTTCGTAAAACGTGCTATTAAGTTGAAAACACTTTTGCTTAATACATGATCTTGTTAAAGAGATGTACTCAGAAACAATCTTGTTATTAAAACGTAACTGGAGTAATTCTCTCAGGTATTTCAAGTACGTGAAATCGGGACAGTTGGAAACCAACATGATACAATTATTGGAAACAACGATGTTCTGCGACAAACTCAACAAAATTCATAGAAAAAGTAAAAAACACACATCTACAGGCAGGTGAGGTCATGGTTTCCTTTGACGTATTATCCTCTCAGCAAATGTATCGAACATGACCTGACTTTTCTTCTGATTTATTTTCAAGCCAAATGGTTCTCCGGCCGTTTGCAGCTCTTGTATGTGTCTTTGCAGCTCCTCTGGGTATTGCTAAAGACGAAGAAGAGAAAAAATGAGAGAAAAAGAACAATATCATCTGCAAATCTAAGATGGTTTAAGTACTCACTATTAATCTCTGTGCCATCCTGCTCCTGATCCGGATTATGGAACACTTCTTCCAGGCAGGCTGTGAAAACAAGGGGTGATATTGCGTCACATTGCCATACGCCCTGCTTTACATTTATTCCAACCTCAAGATCATCAAGGTGGACTGTCGCAGTAGCTTTGTCGTATATCGATACTAATAGGTTTACATAGGCTTTCTCTGCAATCAAATGCTTTTTAATAATCGATAAAGCAAGTGGTATAGTGTTTTCTTTGTGTATTTCTATGGCCTACCGCAGAACCTGGATATAGCCTTGATCTATTTTTATAAAAGGAATGTATAATATATAGTTTTTGTCCTTCAGCAAAGTCAACCAACCTGTTACCTCTACTATCCCGTCCGCCATTTCCGTTCCATCTGTTAAGATATGCCGGTGACTACATTTCTGGCAAGGTCAGCTGAAGAACTGACCCTAATTATCAAAAAAATAAATGATGAAAGCCGTCTTTGCGGATTAGAAATAAATGAGGAGAAAATGAAAATAATGATTATCGATCGTCAAAACAATAACACGACCAACGTCGGTCAAGTAGGACAATTTAAGGTAGTGCGCTAATTCGTCTATCCTTACGACTTAATATCGAGCTAAGACAATAATACTCATGAAGATGCAAAATGACCAAAAATACAATGCGGCATTTGTAGAAGGTCTGGAGGCAAAGGGGCATAACACAGAAAGAAGCAGATAGTAAACACCTTAGTTTTTCTGGTATTGGTATATCTCGTTGAAACATGTACCATTAAAAATTGTTTTGTACTTTGGTACTATCGATAGGTCCTTTGCATTCCGTGGACTGCCAGACGAACAAATGCATGTGTTATTCAAGAAATTGATGAACTCATAAGACTATCTCAAATCATTTATGAACGAGTTCTAAGATTCTTTGGCCACGTTGAATGTAGTGACGGCAATAAACTGGAGAGACTGGTAGTGCAGGGATGGATTGAGGATTCTAGATCACGCGGCAAACCTCCAAAAAGATGGACAGACCAAATTAAAGACATAACTGGTACATCTCTCCAACGCTGGCGAGAAGTAGTCCGGAAAGTACGCGAACGGAATGAGTTTCCATAGTTCAGGACTCTTCTGTAAAGAAGAATACGAAGAAAAAGAAATACCTGAGAGAGTTACTTGTGTTAAATGGTTTCAACAACAAAATTATTTCAGAGTACACCTATCTAACTAAATGATGCATGAAACAAAATTGCTTTCAGCTTAATAATATATTTTATAAAGAACAAGAACGAACGCGACAATTATGAGTTAGCGTTCTTAGCCAATTTATTCAGGGGCAAATTTTTACCCAAAAAAAATGATGAATACAGTTACTTTCCGAGGGATGATGAACACAGACAAATGAATATTTTATAATGGGTATTTTAGATTACCATTTTTGGATATTTTAATAAGGTGGAATAATAAAAGTAGGTTGTAATTTGATATTAAAAACAAAAGTAAATATATATCTAACGATTCAAATCATAGCTTCCACAATAAGTTGACTAATTTAGACTTTATGGTGGATGGATTTGGCTTGGTTTAGTTTGGTTGGATTTTGTTGGTTGAATTAAACCAGCGGTCTCCAATACGAGCAGTCCGCAGGCCAAATCCGGCCCCCCAGTGCCATTAATCCGGCCAGCGACTAGCGAATTTAGCAAGCGTTTGCTTGTTTTGGGCGACTAGTTTAGAGATTATAGATGATGGCAGGAAAATTCAAATGGTTTTGACCCTTTGAACTTACTGGAGTAATCAGTATGCTAAGGTTGGAAAGTTTGGAGACCCCTGGGTTAAACAAAGATAGTGATAAAAAATTAAAATTGAATATAGTGCAGCTGAAGTGAATGGATATATATATATATATATATATATATATATATATATATATATATATATATATATATATATATATATATATATATATATATATATATATATATATTATATATATATGAAGGTGAATCAAATACTTTTCTCAGCCAATCACGAGCAGGCTGTCAGTGTAGGGTAATTGCAGTGCAATGTATCAGGAGTGCAGGAAACGCTCGGTGAGCTGTTTCACTGAAATTTTTGTCAGTATAGCCATGAGTGAACAGGTTCCGCCGTCCGTTTCGCAACAGGTTATAATAAAGTTTTTAACCAAGGAAGACCTTAAACCATTCGAAATATTAACTCGGTTGAAGATTCAGTATGCAGACGATACCCTATCTAAAACCCAAGTGTTTGGTTGGGCTAAGAAGCTTAAGAGTGGACGAGAAAGTGTGGTAAATGTAAGTCATAATTGCAGTTTGTGACCTTATCGAAGGAGTCCAGCGGCTTAATATTCATGAAACTGCTCTAAAAGTGAGAATTAGCTTTGGAAGTGTTCAAACAATCATCAGATATCATCTTGGCTTCAACAAAATCTGTGCCCGATGAGTTCCGAAGTTGTTGACCGAAAATAAAAAAAAAAAACATCCGATCGCAAAGCAGTAAGAGACTTTTGAATCGATTTCGGCGAGGAGAGATTTTTTTGAAGCGTATCGTAATATATTATGAAGTATGGGTGCACTATTACGCTTCAGAATCAAAAATGGCGAGTAAGGAATGGCGAAGGAAAGACGAAACCTGCTCTGTAAAGGTCAAAACCCGTCTTTCATCCGATAAGGTTTTCGAGACCGTTTCTTTCGACTGGAAGGGAGTTTTGCTGATTGATTTTTTACATGATCGATGTACGGTTAATGCTGCTACTATACTACCAGAGTAGTTGGAGGCAACAAAATCCTCTTACAGGAGCAAACGACGCGGTGTGCTCATCAGAGACGTCCTCCTTTTTCATGACAATGCCAGGCCACAGACAGCGATTTTGACGAAGGAAAAACTGGGGAATATGCATTGGGAAACCCTTGAACATCGTTCATATAGCCCAGATTTGTGGCTGTGATTATTTTTTATTTGTGCTCTTGAAAAATGCACTTGGAGGGGTACGATTCGACAACGATCTAGATGTTAAGAACTTCGTGCGCAATTGGCAGATCCAATCTCAAAGTCTCTGCGAGCAAGAAATTCACTGCTGGGAAAATATGTAGAGCGTGGAAGGAGACTATGTTGATAAATGATCAATAGTTTTTTTGTATTATTTTATAAGTAATAAATATTCCGGTTTATATTTGATTCACCCACGTATAATAATAATTATATAACCGAAGATTTATTATGTTGCTCTAATGTATCGTTTAGATTACCCAAGAATTCTCTTAACTTAGTACATGGAATATAGAATACTTTAATGTCCACTATTTTCAAAATCTTGTCTTCGTGTTAATTGGGCATCAAATGGTATTTACATATTTTTTTTATCCTGTTCCTTTTGAAAAATCGAAGATTCTATCTACTTGAATGTTGAAAAAAATCGGGAATTTATGAATTTAGTTGACATTAATGTGATTGAATGTATGTTGAGCAAACTAAAAGATCCACTTTTTTTTCGCTTTTATTTTTTTATCATCCATATATAGATCATTAAGGCTTGATGTTCCATGTAGTGTGGTATGTTTTTGTTTCAAAGACTTCCTCACATTAACCATATATAAAGAACATATTGCGTACATTACATATGACGTAAATGACAAACCTTATGTTACCTAACATTCACTCGAGTATGACCATAATATAAATATTAGTAACTTAAAACCTGTTAAAAGTCTTAATAAAGACTTTTGATGTGAAAGCGTTCAGATAGCAAAATATAAGAATGTAAGAATTATTAATGTAACCACTGGTGGCTTGTAAGGGAAGACGTTGGGACGCCGCCGCTTCAGCATTTATCACAGTAAACAATTTTTCAGAGCAAAACACCATATTTTATTTTCGTGCAGTTTCAATAACCCTTTCCAATCCCGTGTCAATACTACAAAAAGTGAAAAGGAGGAAGAGGGAAGCAAAAAAAATCCACGACCCGCCACTGCATGTAACGCTTGATTCATTTCACGGACCATGATGTTTATATACTTTATTAGGTATGGTTTTCATGTAAATAGAACAGTTTTATAATTTGATTGTATGATCTTCTGATGATGCTAACATGGTTAAAGAAACTAGAATATACTACTATATTATTCTACTACTTACTAGAATGTATGTTTGAGTTTTGTGTTTAACACTAAAGGTAATAGTAGAATAGACCTTCTAATGGATCTAACTTTCTTGTTCTTAAAACATTATATCTTTAAGAATGCATTGGAGGTACAATTGGAGGCAAAAGTATCGAAAATAAATATTAATAAAAGTATGCAAAATTGGTTCCAAGCAGTTTAAGTTAAATAATCTGAAAGTTTGGAATGCTTGATAGCTTTTCTTTGTATATTTGTTACGTGTTTAACTCATTATGTTAGTGAATCTTCATAAAATCACGAATAAAATGATACTTTTAAATTACAATAACTTTTGAACGGCTTAGTCAATCGATTTGAAATTTTCAAAATGGCTTAAGAATTTTGATATACCTCCGATACATCCTAAAAGTTTAATATATTTATCATTAATAATTATCTTAAATAAATACTATTTATAGGTTTTAATTAATAAAGAAGAAAGAAAAATTCTAAAGATTTAAATCAAAAATGTTAAAATCAAGGCATATTCACTACCAAATGTTAATTAATTTTTTTAATATTATTTGTTATTTTTAATTTAATTCTAGATTATAGGTGAAATTTGCTCTTTCTTTCTTAATTATAGATTGTTTTCTAGCATTATTTTTATTAATTTTCCTTTTCTATGTTTTGTAAAGCAAATATATTTACGAATTTATGATTTTTCAGTACTTTTGCCTCGGATTGTACTTCTGATACATTCTTAAATATTATATTCAAATTCATTTTAGGATATGCTTGGCTTAGTAAGGTAGAAAATAATTTAACAGAAACAAATTGTGAAGGTAGATTTATTGACGTACGTTTTTTCTCATACAATGGTGGTGGCAAGAGAAATAGCGCTGTTATAATAAAAAAAATACACTGTTTGGCAAATAAAGTTATAATAGCGTATGTAATTAGTTCATTAACTGTATAATATAAATATATAACACAAAAAGGGAAAACATAATATCAAACTTAGTTTAAAAATTACTGTAAACGTAATATTTAACAAAAATTTAGAAAAAGAACATGAAGATGTGTTTATAAAAATAGAGCCCATCAAGAAACAAGCACAATACATACTATTTAACAGTTAACCAAAGTGGTAAATAACACTTAAACATTTAATACTTAGTAATATAACTTTTTTGTTTTATTATTTTGGTGAATCTTCTGGGTATAAAGTTTACAAGTTTTTGAAATATTTCTAATGGTATAGCTTCCCATTCTTTTTTAATCACCTTCCAAAGTTCAAGTTTGTTTCTCATTTTATGTTTATCCATGTCATTCTTGAGGTAAGTCCACAAGTTCTCAATGGGATTGAGGTCCTGCGATTGGGAAGGCCGCGACACTAAATTCACTTTATTGTCACTATGAAATTGTTTAATTTCTCTAGCAGTATGTTTCAGATCATTATTCTCTTTATCATTATCCTCATTATACCAGCGTCATATTTTTTTTTGCAAAAGTTAGCATGATTTCCTGAAGAATGTGGATGTATTTATTTTGGTCCATGTTTTCTAATTCAGTAAATCGGTCCTACACCATACCGTGAAAAAGCTGCCCTCAGCTTTCTATTACCGCCATCTTGCTTTACAGTTTAAAAAGTATGTTTCAGTAATAAATCTTAGTTAAATAGTATTCTAAGATATCGCCTACCATCAGAAAATATTAAATTCATTTTTATTTTATAGCTCCATAAAATATCCGCCATTTCTTGATTCCTTGTTCACCATACCAATTCAACTGATTTTGGGCAAACGTAAAACGTTCTTTTACATTCTTTGCGGATACCAAAGGGACTTTTCTGGCTGCTCTATGGTGTAAGTACTTGCTTGAAGCCCTCTTCAAATTGTTCTTGAATTTATTATTAACCCCAGTTCACTTTTAATTTCGGAAGACGATTTAAATAGGTCGTTTTTTGAAATTCAGATAATCTGCTTGTAAATATGAAGTGACGTTTTTCTTCTAGTTCCACGGTTTTCGCGAACTAGTTGTTTTGAGGGCATTTTCCAGCATTTTTTTAACTATCGATCCTTGCAGTTTCCCGTAGTATGTTAATAAGCTATGTTTAATTATTTTATAAGTATATACACATAGATTAATCTTTGTAAAGGACATCTCAGAATGTTTTTGATATTTGTTTCAAACTTATTTAACTGCTGTTAAATTAGTAGTTTTTGAATTTTTATTTATAAAAAACAACTATACGTAAATCTCCAATATCTGCTTCTTCACACTCATTTAGCCTGGAACGGAAATTTTTCAATCGCTCGCTGGAGCATCGCTCTTGGAATCACGTAGATTTCGTCTTATATTCTTTGTTTTATAACATTTGAATTGGTAGGTAACAATTGAAACCCTTACATTTTAAGTAGCCCCATAGGAAAAAATCTGCAGGTGTTAAATCTAGACTCCTCAGTGACCAGTTGATATCCACTCGGTGTCTAATCACTTTTTCAGGGAATAAATCATGAAGAGCTTCTACAGAATCCATCTTGTTGGAAACATTTGTTGCGGTTGTAGCCAATCGAGTTTTGCATTTATGGAGCCAAAAAAGTCCGGTGCATTTATGGAGCCAAAAAATCATTTGCCAATAATGATCGGAATTAACAGTCCGAGCACGACCACGTTTATCCTCAAAAAAGTAGTGGCCGATAATTCCTTTTCCAAGCAAACGACAACCTTAGGCGAGCGAAATGGTTCATGGTGCAGTTCCAGCAGCTTGTCGGGAGCCCAATATCTACAATGTTGTTTATTCTCGTGGCCTTTAATGTGGTCTTAAATTCGATTCATCAGAAATCCATATATTATTGAATCTCCTTAAACCATTCTTCATTGTTCTGTAGAATTCGATTCGTTTAGCTGGATCATCGGGCTTCATCTCTTTTTCTAGGTATACACAATATTCGTGCTCGTTCTTGATGTCCTTTTGCATCCAGTTGATTTATCCGGAACTGAGTTTCCAGTCTCTTCAAAATACTCTTACACACCCAATGCTTGATTAAATTCGCACTTGGTACATTTCTCTCTTTTTAGTCATTAAATTAAAACGGATCCTTAACAGATATCGAACAATTGTGTAGGAATCGTAGTTTTTATAAAACGCCAACAAGCAAAATGCGCGCTGTGATCCCGTGAAACGATACATCGCTACTAAACTTAAAAATAGACACCTGTTATATCATTTAATTTTATTTGCGATTATATATTCGCTCCTTCTTTTGAAATCTGAACCATATATCAATTAAAAGAATCTATTTTTAAAATTAATAGATTATTTTTGTATTAACATGTAGAATTCAATGTGTTTCAGGAGTTTTTATTACGAAAATAATAAAATCTAATTTACTGCTGAGCTTAAAATATAAATCGACCATACCATTGTTGTACATTAGTCTTTTCTTACACCTTGTTTGACGTTACATTCTTCTTTTTTTCAACCCTTTCGGTTGATAAATATTGGATGTTGAATGATTTACACCTTTAAAGTTAATTATATAGTCAAAGACACCCGTTTCTACACAGCAGACGCCTCAATAAATGATAAAATATGACTAACGCCTAAGCAGGCAGCGTGTAATTAGTACTACTTAAAAAATGGAGGTCTTAATTATTGGGATTGGACCAAGAACTGGTGCTAAATTGCCAATGTAGGAGTGGTCTAGAGAGAGACTAGTGACCTAAAGAAACCGTATAGATAGGAACGAGGTTGCATTTAAAGGCGATATAATATATATTTGCATAAAGGTGCTTTGAGACTGTGTTTAATAAAATAATTCGTAATAATGTTATTAGCTTTCTAGGACATGTATATAATAAAGAAATAAAATAAAATTTATGGCTATATTAGGCGATAACTCACGATCGAAACGATCAACTTGTTTAAATTATCATGCGTTTTGCGTTAGTGCTATCAAATATTATATTTAAGGAGATAGAGTATTTCACCGATGATGGAAATATTTAATGAAAAAGTCTATATCTTGAGATATCAAACCAGCAAATCGATGTTTGTGAATAATTTTCTAGATTGAGATTGGAGGTTCTAATATAATTATATGAGAACAGATTTGAATTTAATTAATATGTATGAGATAAAATAAAATGTGTTTATCATAACTTCAACTACACGAACCCAAGCACAAATGTATTCGTACGCCGTTAAATTTATTCAATACGTTGGAAATAATTAGAATTTATTTAAATTAAATTTAAGAAATAACATTCTGTAGTATAGTACAAAGGTGATATTAAATTGACGTTTAAAAGCATGAACTTAATCAAACCAAAATATATTTAAGATAACTTTATTCTAATAAACATTTTTATGAATATGCAATAAATGAATTCGTATTTGTAATGAGAAAGGTAATTAATATTAAATTACATCTCCCCTTGCTGTAATTATAGCTCTCATTCTTCTATTCGTTGTGTTGAGAAGTTTTTGACACTGTCCCTGTGTAATGGACTGTCAAATCTCGAGCAAGGTATATCTCAAGAGTTCTTTTGTACGAGGAGAATGATTTCTGAGCTGATTTTTGATAATGCTCAAAATATTTTCAATGGGCCTCAAATCAGGGCTACTTGAGGGCCAATCTAAAGTTGGTACATTGTTTCTGGCAAGTCATGTCTTGGTACTTTTTGCTGTAAGAGAACTAGCGCCATTTTGCTGGAAAATGTAACCATTAATTGTCTGCAATTTTTGAATGGATGGCAACAAAGTCCGCCTATGAAATAAAGATTTCCAATGTCTTGGCTTCAATGCAGTCTCACAGCAGTAATCCTTGTGCGAATGTTAGTGTTCTCTTCATGCAATCATCATGAAATGCTTTGAATTTATTCCCAATTTATTCCAAATCCCATGACTTTACTTCGGTAATCATCAATACACATATCAAATTTGCTCTTGTCGCTAAAGATTATTTTATTGCATTGGTCATAATTCTAGGCCTATCGTTTTTTAGCCCATTTTTGACTGCCACGCTTCTGAAAAGAAAGATGATGCGGACTCCCTTTAGGTAGTGCATGTGAGAAAAGGCCGAGAAAACCTTTCTGAAGATAACTGACCCTCAAAATCAAGAACTTCGGAGGTTGATAGACTACCGTCCGGAAGACATCTAGGATTTGGGAGGCAGAGGGCATTCCAACGAGGGAATTCACCAGATGGGTCTCCATGTCCTGCATTTGGAAAAAAAAGGAAAGTGCGTAGTGAAGGTAGAGTGTGTTATTAGGAATGGTCAACACGATATATGAAAACGTAAGTACCTTTTGAATAGCGTCGAAGCACCTCAAGTGCGTTCGGCAAATGAGATAATCAAATAATTTCTTAAGATTTTACCTCCCTCTGGTACTTGCCCTCAGAGGGGAGTAATGGGAAGCGCTTGGCCCACCATGGCGGCTAAGCCGCGGAAACACCAAGGAAGAGGAGATAACGGTTTTGTGAGTAGCTTTCGACTACGGGAACTTTATCCCATCTACCAGCAGTGCAATTTCAGAATTTTTTTTTTTTATTTTTTCAAATTTATAGAGCACTTTGTGATTTTTATGGTGCACATAATCGCCCAATCGAGGGATGTATTCGCTGAATTATCGATAAATTCCAGACGAATTTTACGATATTAAAACAAAAACCAGACAAAAAACTCCAACAAAAGACATTCCGAAACAAATATCCAGATTTATGAAGATCCAGATTTATCAATTCATCGTCGTTCGCAGGAAGATAATACATAATGTTCAACTGTTGGAAAATTTGATCTGGAGATGTGATTCCAACAGGACGATTCCACATGCCATATAATGCAACGATCGATTTATCGAGCGAACAACTCGGTGAGAAAATTAAGTCGAGGAACGCAGCTATTAATTGGCCACCAAGGTCATGTGATTTAACACCGTTAGATTATTTTCTTTAGAATTATATTAAATCTTTGGTCTATGCTGATTAACCACCAACTGTTGACGGCCTGGCAGCAAATATAACTCGGAAAATTGCGGACATAAAATCCCAATTGCTTGAAAAAATGGTGGGAAATTGGAATGACAGAATGCACTGTGTTAGAAGTAGCCGTGACGCACATTTATACCATTGAATATTATTTCACATAAGATAAATATTTTTAAGATAACTAATTTGGTTCTTATTTTATTTGAATTTTAAGTTCGGACGCACTAAAAAAAGCTTTATAATATGTTATGGCTTAAAATCCATCTTAATCCAGTGAACAGCCAGTTTTATGCGATGCATCAGATGAAGAGGGTGAAGAGAGAGAAGAATATAACTGTGTGGGCTGAGGAGAGAATTATTTTAAAACACGTCTGCTTGAAGACTGTCTTCAGGTTATGATTTGCCAAATTTGGGTGCACGAAAATTGCATTGACTTTGACGACATGTGTTCAAAATGTGAACAAAAAAAAAAGGAACTAAAACTCAAAAAATGCATGGTAAAAAGGGAATAACAGTAGAATTAAGTACTGGCGAACTCTTCCGTATTACTAAAGCTGTCTCTCTCGGACGCTCTGGGAGATATGGCCAGTTGTGATTTATAAATTTTATTATTTTTAATTGATCCACAGACAGGGGAGCACCAGGCAGCATTTAGGAAGGGCGGGGAACATCCGACCAAGTTTATGTCATGAAAGAAGCTCTAACAACGTCTTACAAATATAAAGTTTCAGCAATGATACTGTTTATAGATTTTTAGTAAGGCTTATGATCTAAAGAGACCATGGAATAATTTAAAGTACCCTCTAAAATAGTGAGATTAGTGAGCATGATAGTAGAGATAACAACAGTCAATGTAGGTGTAAAAGGAGGAACGACGGAAGATTTTCGACACAATCGATATTATTATTCAACATGTTTTTGGAAATGAATATTAGGAAGGGTTAGCTGAACAGAGAAGGGCACATTCTTGACAGAAGCCTTCAAATAGTGCGAACGATATAGTAATAATTGCGAGACGTGAGAAAGAACTGAAAGAAGTGACAAAAAGGCTAGTGGAGCCAGCAGAAGTTTGGTTTAAAAATTAAAAGAAAAGCAAACTAATGATAGTAGAAGGTTCACAAACAAAAATCTCGAAAGTGGAAGTGGATACAGAACTAGGAATAATTACTTTTGAAACCGTGGAAGAATTTGCCTGCTTAGGCGTAAGGATAACAGAAAAGTGTTAAGAGGAGGAAGTATCTCTAAGATTGATCAAAGCTAACAGATGTGCAGGGGCCTTGAACCAACTAATAAGATCAAAATTCATATTCAGAAATACTAAATTAAGATTTTATAAGACATTATTGAGACCAACTGTATTGTATGGATGTAAGGTATGGGTACTAAACAAGAAACAGGAAGAGAAACTGTTAAGATAGGAATGTAGAATAATCAGACGGATAACTGGAGGAAAAAAGGTTGATGGCTGATATATGACAAGAACAAATGGGAAATTTATGATATTTTCAAGGATTCAACAATAAACACGATAGTACAATCGAGTAGACTGTAGTGACCGGGCCTAGAGAGAATGTGAGAAAGTGGTGAAGATTGCATGGGAAAGACCACAGGGTGAAAGAAGGCAAGAAATACCAAGGAAGCTATGGAAAGAGGCTGTTATGGAGAATCTGAGGGAGACGGGGATTAAGAACTTGCAATCAATGAATATATATATATATATATATATATATATATATATATATATATATATATATATATATATATGTATATATATATATATATATATATATATATATATATATATATATATATATATGTATATATATATATATATATATATATATATATATATATATATATATATATATATATATATATATATATATGTATATATATATATATATATATATATATATATATATATATATATATATATATATATATATGTATATATATATATATATATATATATGTATATATATATATGTATATATATACATATATATATATATATATGTATATATATATATATATATATATATATATATATATATATATATATATATATATATATATATATATATATATATATACATATATATATATATATATATATATATATATATATATATATATATATATATATATATATATATATATATATATATATATATATATATATATATGAATATTTTTTTTTGTTGGTTGCTTGGCCGGGAAGGAGCTCCACCTATCCCTTCAACTGATGACATATGTTTCATTTCTCGAGGTTCAGACTCATCAGGGCGCCGAAATATACCATACAATCAAAAATAGGGAGACCCTACCAACAGCCAACAACCCATGTTTCGCCGACTTCCCGTCGGATGGCGTATATATGCAGTGTTAAATTTTCCTGGACAGCGTCCAACGAGACAGCAGCCGCTGAGCACTACCACACACCCAACCGCTGGGCCCCACAATCTCACGCGGAACACACAACAACCCGCGCCTCCGCCCAAACGAACACCCCCGTACATAAAAGGAATGACAAAACACCAACGTGGAGCGCGCGTAAATTTTCTTTGTTTGTGTGAAGTGGGCTTGTGGGTCATTCTCCACGAGCTCACTTCTCATAAACAAAGAAAATTCACGCGGTGGATCATTCCCCACTTCACTATTTTTTGAACATACCTGGTAAGCACCAGGTATGTACGGTACTAAGTACCCGAGGTTAGATGAACCACGAACGGTCTCGCACAATTTGTCTGTCGTGGCGTGCATGTGATGGCAACCACCATTCGACATGGCCGATTTATATGGCTTTAATCGTTCCTTCATCCGCTCTCCAGGCGTTCAGCTTGAGCTCAACTGGTGACGGCTTAAGGCCAGAAACCGGTCTAGGAAGACACTTGCTGGCACTTTGGATGGCCGATGAAGAAATGGCAAGGCACCAACATGAAGCGCGGGTGAATTTACATTATGTTTAATATCTTTCTTCAGCAGCCCACTTCACTATTTTTGAACATTTATTAGTTGTTAATTGACCTTTCGTATGACATTCAAAGTTGAATTAAAAATAATATTTACTATATCTGCATATAATATTTACTGTATCTACATACATGTAGTTTTATTTTTACTGGACCTTGAAACACTATCTCGGACTTACTCTAAACGACTTACGAACCAAGAAATCCGAAGGAGTAAAGTTTCCATACATTTACTTTTCAACTTTTCCTTGGTAACTTTTTCCACTTTTCTTTGGTTTGCGCAATAGTTTTCCACTCAAAAAGTAGTGTTCAACTAACACAGCTAAATGATTTTTTTGTTCAATGATAAGAAAAGCCACGAACTTATTTGTTTTCGAAGACTTAAAACAAAATAGAATGTCACATCAGCTTGAAATCCATGGTGCGTTGCTAAAAAGGAAGCTACTTTTCAGGAATTCCTTAAATCACCTTTACTGGAAGACACCTTGCTTGCATATAGGAAACGTATCTGACTTTACTCTCCATTCTAGTGCATTTAAACATTTTTTACCATATCATTTAATAAATCGTTCGATAAATGTTTAAAATCCAAATGAATGAATCAAATATGTTTACCGATATAGAAATACAAAGTTCATGATTAATTAATTTATTCCTTTTTGGTATAATGATATATACATTAAAAAGTAATAAAGGATCAATATGTTAGAAAATATAAATTCGAATACTATCTCGATTCGCACTCTTATTATCTAGTCTCCGGGTTGATTATATTCTGGGGCACCTTATTCTAGGCTACTTATGCGTCACATTGGGCTTCTAGTGCTTGAAGGGGATTTGATAAGTTCTGAAATCTTATACTGATAATATTGCATATGTGCTTAGTTGGTGAAATATAATGTAATTGAACGAATCTAATTTTATACTTAAGCTATGGTTATAAGTGAAGTTGGAGGATTTCCTGTATATAATGCTGGGCAATAAGGTTACTTCAATTGCACCCTAAAGATGATCCACAGTCACAGGTAGTAGCTGACACTATAATCATTGTAACGACTATGTACACTCACACGTTCTTGCCCACAGAAAAAATCGGTTTACCTTCTATGTCTATTTAACTAATACCCGATCATCACGCACACCATAACTTGCCATTCGACTCTAAACATAACTCTGTTAGATTCTGCATCCCAAGCAGACATAACCATAGGTAATAGCTTCCCAGTAGCATACTATATACTATAATAACATAGGTCAACAAATTTAAACTTTTTTGAGGAAACATTGATGAAAATAGGTGTACATGAAGTATTATGTAGTCCTAGATCCGAAAATAATAAGCTGATTACTGTAATACATACAGTTTTTTTTGTTACAGAGGGTCAGTGATGGAGAAAAAGCAGGCGACGACATATTTTTGCTGTCTAATATTTATTTAATATAAACATGAAAAATATGTTAAATCTATGCAAAGTCATTACTGAAGTTTATTTGAATAAAAAAAATATTACATGAGATGTCATACAACGACAGAAACTTTCGCTTTCTCCCCTTGTGGTACGTAGTCTCCCAAGATAGGTGGGTTCTAGCGTTTCTAATATCTTGCTTCCATCGTGCTGATATCCTGGTGAAATCTCTCTCCTTGTTCGTCGTTTACACCCAAATTTTTCGGAAAATAATCCAAATGGTATTGCAAAAAATGCATTTTGAAGGACATGCGACTGTTCCCTAGAAATCCTTTCACTATACAAAACACTTACTTGCCACCAGGCTGCCAATTAGCCTGCAGTTAATTTTAATTTAATTTTTCTTGAAAACGGAAACCACCTAGAAACTTCTGTATTTGAGGTCCAATAAATATGCCTTTTTTAGTTTTGCATCACTTAATTGATGAAGAATTTCTTTTAGGTGCTTGGAAACCATTACCTTCTTTGTCCATTGTTTTGAGAAATTGTTTGAGTAGTCTAAACTATATAAATATGGAGAGGCGGAACAGCACCTTCTTTGGGTTAACAAGTGGGGCATATTTTATGTTTAAAGTACAAGGTTAAAAAAAAAATTCTATGAGGTTAATATTTCTTACTATAATGTTCTTTTGTTGCCCTACGGTCCCATAGATAAAAAACACCAATACTTTGTAAAATCCCCTTGAACTTCTCGGAATATACCTTTTAATCACTTTTAAATTCCCACAAATATCCCACTGATACTATTCATATTTAACGCGATTTAGTATGGTAGCTAAGTTGTTATAGGTTTTGTTCATTGTCACTGACTGGACTAAAGGAATATATGGGTTTTTGTTTCCATTATGAAGCAAGAGTGGTTTTAGGTTATATTTCGACGAACCTATGAAAATACGCCACTCGAAAGGTGCATGTTTTATTTAAATTCATTCATTAAACCATCAATATCACAGACATAGTGATCTTTCTATTTTTTACAAACTTGAAAATGTTGCATTCCGTTTTCGGTAAAGTGAAACATTTGCATTTTTATTCAACAGGTTCTACTGTTGAAGCCTGGAACCAAGAAGTTCCGATTTTGGTTTTGACAATCCCAGGTTACGTACCAAATGATTTAATTCATTCGGAGTTATTAAGTGAGGTACACTGGTAGATGTTAAAAATGTTGGGTCACAACGTGTGTTCTCTGGAAGTTGTGGATCAGATTTTGATGAAGAATTAGAATAACAGGGAAACATGTTGTCTAGGTTTAAAAGCGCAATCGGTACCGGTAGTTCCAGGCTATGAGGAACTGGTCTAAGTACAGAAGGCAAATTTGGATACTGAATTAAGTTCCTTTGCTTTTTGAAATCTGTTCTTTTTTATGATACAAAAGTAGCGATGACTTACATGGTCAGTAGGTTCTCTCCACACAACAGGAATAGCAAACGGCATAAAATTTTTCTTGCATCTGATCTTTCTTGCATGATGCATCTACTGCACTAAATTTACGTAACAACTTATACAGCAAACATGAGGAGCCCAACTTTTACCTTGATTTCCAATTTGGCACTTAAAATATAAAAGATAGGCTTTTTTGACGTCCTGCAATATAGATCTAGCTTGTGACTTTAAAATAAATCGTTCGCATATATTAAAAGCTTATCCGCTAGATTTTTGCAAAATCGACGACTAGAACTTGCCGCTTTATATATAATCAACTGAAAACTTTACTGCATTGTAAACGAGCTAGCAACAAACTAAACTATAGAAAGCAATAAAACTGCCCTTAAAGGTTCGTAGAATACTGTGGAAATATACCCTTTATCGCCTTCTGGTAATTCTTACATTAATATGAATGATTGTAATATATACATATATATATACATACATATATATATATACATACATACATATATATACATACATATATATTAGGTAAACATGCGGCAAAAATGCAAGGGGTTATTCCTTGTCCTATTCGAAGAATCACTTGTAACGGCTGTTTTATCTAGTAAGTGGATTTCATCGGTCGCATTTACTTACATAGATTGAGTGACGTTTGGCTGTTTGACGAGTCTTAAATAGTGAGTGAAGTCCTCTATCATAATGTATACTAACGCCGAGATGACTGACATGCACTTCATGTATGGACTTGCTGATGGCAATGCATTACAAGCTAGGTGATTGTACAGTGAACGATTTCCAGCCCGTAATATCCTGACCGAAAAATCTTCGAAAACATTCATCGACGTCTTCGTGAAACAGGCACATTGAAACGAACTGAAGGGTAAGGAAGATCACTGAGTGTAAGAACGGTACAATTGGAACAGCTTGTGCTGGACATGATAGCGGAAGAGCCTGGTAGTTCTACGCGAAAAATTGCAAATACTATGCATGTGAGTCACTGGACAGTTTGGAAAATTCTTAAGGACAATTTGTTGTATCCATACCATATTCAACTCGTTCAGGCACTACTACCTGTTGATTTTCCTCTGCGTATTGCATTGTGTCAATGGATATTGCAAACTATACTTCGCATCCCTCTATTCCTGACACAGATTTTTTTCACCGATAAAGCCACTTTCGCAAGAAACGCAATAAGAAATTTTCATAATAATCATGTGTGGGCGGATGAAAATCCGCATGAGGTATGTGAAGATAGTTTTCAACATCAGTTCTCGTTGAATGTTTGGATTGGAATTGTAGGTGACTATCTAATTGGACCGGTATTTCTATCACAAAGTCTTAATGGCAAGGTGCTTCGCAACTTTTTGGAAGCAACACTGCCTGAGTTTCTGGAAGATGTACCATTGGCAACAAGGCTTGAAATGTACTTTATGCACGATGGTGTACCACCACATTTCAGTTTGGTTGCTCGTGATTATTTAGCAGCAACATACGGATATCGCTGGATTGGTCGAAGTGGGGCACACGCATGGCCTGCTCGATCCCCGGACTTAAACCCCCTGGATTATTTCTTCTGGGGATTCTGAAGTCATTAGTTTACGCTACTCTATAGGAGAATTTGGATGATTTGCGAAATCGGATAATTGCTGGGTGTAACTCAATTAGAAACGACCCTGGTGTGTTGTCACAGTCAATGACGAGAAGATTGAATGCTTGTATCAAGGATGGAGAAAGTCATTTAGAACATTTATTGTAGATTGAGCAACTTTACATGTACTTTTTGATAATTAATTGTTGTTAATGTCGTAAATTTTGTTCACCCTGTATCTTCGAAACAAAAGGGGTTTTCAAAAATCATCATACAACAAAATATTCTTAGAATAAGTCAAGGAATAACCCCTTTGAATTTTGAACACCCTGTATATATATATATATATATATATATATATATATATATATATATATATATATATATATATATATATATATATATATATATATATATATATATATATATATATATTGAAAAGATAGGAGGTAAATATATTTTATGTATATGTGTAATGATACATTGACAATAAAAAGAAAATAAAAAAAAAACGTTACGAAAAAATATCGTTCAAAAATCGTGGCGAAAACCCAAAAAAAATAATTGAACCTGAAAATGGGAGGTGCTAGGCCATTTCTGTAAAAAGGTGTTTTAATCATTAGCTAGATGAAAAGCAAAACGTACATTCTCATAAATGTCACAAAAATCATGTCGATCTGTGTAATTAACGATATTTATTTTTTATAGGGATTTTTGTTGTTGACAAAAGTTATGGAATATGTGTCATAAAGAACACAATATTGCATTGCTACTGATGGCTCATATTTAATTTACATAATTTTCTAAAATTAATTAGCCCAACATTTAAACATGAAATAAACATAATATAGAAAAAAAAAGTTAAAATAAAATTAAGTTATAAATAATTAAAATGGTAACATTGCCACAACTATTTAAACATTTTCTAGTCCTTTGATTATGCAGATATTTTATTAAATTAATTTTATTCACAGCCAAACCTATGCACTAACTGAATAAATAATATTGGCTTGAAGTAATAGACTATTTTGATTACTAGGACGATATCTTGAAAAGGAAATATTTTGCAATAGGAAAGAAGTTCATTCTGTCGGTGTTTATAAATGCATACGCCTTGGTTTATTCTTTTATGGCATAACATAATTAACAAACGAGAGGTCTTCAAAATATATGCTTATAATGACCTGTTCAAAAGTTTGATTATATTATTTAGGATTGTTAACAAAGAAATACTGGTTTTGTAATAAATCGAAAACGAAAAAAAAAAAAATCAGTACCAATCCCTTTTATCGGATAATTTAAAACTTGCTTTCTGTTAAAGGTAGCCTCTCATTAATTAGTCGGCGTATATTGTTGTACAACTACAATGTGTTGTGTAGCAGTTTTTAACAATGCGTCTTATATGAATTACAACATCTAAAATTCGCGTAGAAGAATACGATTAGTCATTTTCGGTACATAAGTTGTTCATAATGTCAATATACAGTTGATCAAGATTTAAATATAAATTATTTATAATAATATATATTATACACATTATATTTAGACTAATAAATAGTCTAAATATAATAATAATCGTATAGTATTAGAAAAATAATACTATACGACTACGTAAGTCTGACGTCACAATGGGGTGGAGCTTCAGAACCTTTCCAAACAAAGGAAAAGTGCATTGAAATTCTCATAAGAGAATTTTTGTTATATTTTTTTCTCTATTTGGGTTTTTTCGCCACGATCTAAAAGTCAAAAAATATCAAAAATATCTGTTCTTATGTAAATAAAGAATCACTGGATAAAAACAAAAAACTAAACGGAGACAAATTTCTCAGTGATTCTTTTTTGTAATAAAATTGTCTAACGAACAAAATTTTAAAAATATAAAAATAAAAATAAACAAACTTTTAACGTTAACATTTCGGGAAGTATTTTCCTCCCGTTTTCAAAACGAATCTAAAAATAAAGTATATTAATTTTTATAAGTTATGAGAAGTTATCAATTATCAATGTGAGTATCATTGACATACACAAAAAAGATATTTACTTTCAATCTTTTTTACAATTTTTACAAATTTATTACAACAAAGAATCACTGAGACATTTGTCTCCGTTTGGTTTTTTGTTTTTACCCAGTGATTCTTTATTTACATAAGAACAGATATTTTTAATATTTTTTGAGTTTCAGATCGTGGCGAAAAACCCAAATAAAGAAAAAAAGATATACATGTACATGCCACAATCATTCAGAAATTTTTGTTAGGCATTTTCTTCTCTATACAAGTTTAATAAGCAATTTCTCTCACAGTTTCGTAATCTTCAGTGTACATTTTTGATTTAACGTATTTGAATTGTTCGTAAAACGTTTTTATTCGGGACTTTTATTGTGTGAAAGTAAATTTAAGGTTATGTTCCTTTGCCTTTAATGAGTGTCAGTTTCAGTTTTTTTGTGAGGATTTTCAGATTGCAAAATGTCACATTTAACACATCGTTCTATCTTCTGGGTGATATTCTCCTCCATTTAAATCAACTGCCCAGGATTTATGTAGCGGTCCCTCCTACAAATAATTCTTCAACAAATTTATTAAACATATCCTGGCTCTCTATTAGACTTATTTTCAAGATAAATGGTTCTCCAGCCCTTCGCAGCTTTTGAATGCATCTTTGCAGCTACTCTGGGTTCTGTGAAAGGAGCTGGTGTTCTCGTTTCTCCTCCTCTCCTTTCCTGGAGTCTTTCGATTCTATAGTCTCTGTCACTTCCTCTACTAGGATATTTGTTCTTTCGTTGGCATTACTGATTTTAACTGCCCAGTGTACTCGCCACTGCTAAAAGAACTAGCCGTATTCCTTAATGTCCGTCGTTTTTTCTTTAAATCAATGATTTGGAACATTTTTCTTCTGGTGCTATCGAAACAGCCGTATTAAGTACTTAGTTGATGTCTGTTGTAAATAATATATCTGTTATATATAATAGTCAACTTGTCCGGATCTTGTAACAAAGCAAAGCGGTTCGATAAAGTAATTTCAAAATCGCTGTCACTCTCCAGAATCCCAGAATTCACTTTACCTTTCTTCAATCTTATCATTCTTTTGCTCTCTCTTCGACTGTTTATCTTAACTTTTGGTCGAACCATTCGGCAATCACATTCGTTCAACAATACATTTTGATGCTTAGCTAGGCGGATGATCGACTACAAAGATCGAAGTATACTATACCGATAGTAAGCACACACTAACTTAACCCGGATGATGATGTTTAACTAGTAAAATTCTAACAACACACTACGGTTTGCGACCTCATGGTTTGAAACATAACTGACATATATCTGAATTAAAAAGTGATAAATGAAGATAAACATATAGTAGGGTATGGAAATATCCTACACATGTTAACACGATAGATAAAATCATTAAAAGAAACTTATGATGAAGACCTATGACAAAGGCGATAGAAAAGAGAACTAAATCCAAGAAGAGAATAAAACTGGATAATCGGCGAGCACAACATCGAAGCAGTGAATGAATTTATTCACTTGGAAAGAAAACTAGACAAAAACAGCAACAATTAATTATAAATCGTATTATGAACCATAACAGAACTACTTTTTCCTACGTTGCGCTGGGGCGACGCCTCTCCAGCATTTATCACAGTAAACATTTTTTCAGAGCAAAACACCATAGGTTCACTCCCTCTATAGGGTTTCAACAGAACGCAAAGTAAAAAGGAGGAAAGGAACAGCAAAAAAAAAAATCAGCACTACTATTTTCTTCTACGCCCTCCCAATTTAAAAACTCACGAGCCGCCACTGCTATACACTCGTTACATCACTAGTCAAACATGACGGCGAGACTTAAAGCCTCACAAAAAATACAAAAGACGTGCTTGCAGTATTTGAAAGAAGAGTAAGATAATAGAAATTGGAGGATTAGGTATAACATGGAGGATTAGGTATAACAAAAGAGCATATGCACACAATCAAGGAAATGTTCAATCAGTCGAAAAATCGTAATGTTACATAGTAAAATAAGGTATATGTCTTTAGATCTCTCTATTTCACATTTTCATTACAAAGTTTCTATTGCTCATAATGGATATACTGATAACGTTATACTTAGAGTGGTGAAATAATAAACGACTCTAATAAATAATTTTTAAACTATTAATTACATCCGCTTAACAGTTATGTAAATACTATGTTAAAATGAAAAATCACCACAACATTAAATTTACTAACATAATAAAGAGCAAAAACATTGAATAGTAGCACAACGTAAATTAGTTTAAATAATGCATTATATCACGATTTATATTTTCATTATAGCAACAATGTTTTAACAAATAAATTTACAACCCATTGAACAGGGAATGGCTATTAGTACTAATAAAGTCTAAAAATGAATAGGCCACACTTCCATATTACACCACCCACGCGAGCATTTTTGTATTCAGTGGCAAAGAAATACATCAGTCAGTTTAGCCCCCCGCTGTTATCATTATTTGCAGTCTATAATTACCAGTTTAAAAACTCATAATATAAACATTGGCGGGTTACTTAATAAAATTACTTTCGTTATGTGAATAAAAATTAATATAATTTTTGTTGGTTGCTTGACCGGAAAGGAGCCCCACCTATCCCGCGAACTGAAGTCATCCAATATGTCAATATGTTTCGTCTCTCGAGGTTCAGACTCATCAGGGCGCCGACATATACCATACCATCAAGAATAGGGAGACCCTATCCACAGCCAACAACCCATGTTTTCGCCGACTTCCCGTCGGATGGCGTATATATGTAGTATTAGATTTTCTTGGACTGCGTCCAATGAGACAACAGCAGCTGAGTGTCATCACACACCCAACCGTTGGGTTCCACAATCTCATGTGGAACACACAAAAACGCGTGTCCGCCTAAATGAACATTTTTGTTGGTTGCTTGACCGGAAAGGAGCCCCACCCCAACACTACACACACACACACACACACACACACACACACACACACACACACACACACACACACAGATGTCCAAAAGTTTGGAATATTTACAAATATGATATTTATCTTGGGGTGGTATTATGTGAGGTACCAACGACACCTCTACTGGTACCAGAGAGAAGAGTCACTGGTGTTGCGTACATCGAGGAAACTTTAAATCTTATTGTACACTGTTCCGAGGCGCAGTGGGCGACGAATTTGTTTTCTTGGATGACAATGCACGTCCTCATTGAACAGCAGCAGTATAAAACTTTCTTGAAGAGGAAATAGTTAGGGTTATTAGCTAGGTTATTTAACCAACAAATTCCTCTGACATGAATGCTATTGAACATGCTTGAGACATTCTGAAAACACGAATCAAGAAATGAAACAATCGTCCTCTTATCCTGCGAAAATTAAAAGATGCTGCTCGTGAACAATGGGAAAGAATTCCACAAGCACAAATTGATCATTTGATCGACAGCGAGCCAAATCGCCTACAGGCATGCATACAGACCCATGGAGAAATTATTGAATATTAGTTTTATTAAAAGTTGTTCTTTTTATTTTTAAATTGCCTTTGAAGGCAATTAGTACATTGTAATTTTTTGACTTTAAAATAATAAATCAATTTTACACACGTGGGTCATTTCGTGTCGAGTTTTATTTGGTACAAGTAAGATTTGTATTAAAATGATGATTACGTAAACGAGTAAAAAAAAACTTAATACCAATAAAAAAATAAAATGTTGCAATATTCCAAACTTTTGGACATATGTCTATATATGTTAGTTCGTAGTGTTTGGATTTTTTTGGCGGATGGAAGAATATGTTATATTATTAGTCGGAGAGTACATCCTATCGTTTGTGTCCTGTTGGTTGGGAACGTGCAGACGTTTCGCTAAGGTCACACTTGGCATCCTCAATGCGTGTCTCAAGATCTACAGCTGATGATTTCATATTCCATTTTATTATACTAGTTTTCGAGTTAACCTTGGCGGCCCTCATTCATATTTTCTTTAAAATCCAATACCCATATGGGTTTACAATATGGGTATTGGAAGTTTTGAAGGTTTCTAGTTGACCCAGGAGATCATTGGTTTTGTAATGCCAGTGGATTAAGTAGATGGAAGTAAACACTGCAATAAGTCTTGGTCGACTTTTGGAGGTAAATCAAAAATAGAGCGGGCCAGGATTGGCCGGTAAATGTGTGCGCTATAATAGCGATGCGGGGTGAGGAGGACAATACCGTGGGACCTAGGTTAGAGCGACGTGAGCCCCGTCGTTCAGGGTGCATGGGGTTTGTAAACGTAGATGTTGCTGCTGCAGGTGGAATAGTGAGTTGATCTGAGTTTGGAACAGACTCATTAGTTGCTGCAGATCCGGCCATGATGGTGAACGAATCTGCAGGTGTTGTGATCGAGAACCACTGTGCAGATGACGTCTTCATCTGTGGTTTCCGGGTGGGGTTTGCGCTGCATCTGGAGAAGTTCACGGTATGCGAGCCTCCACACTTTCAATATTTTGCAGATTGGCTTTTGTCAAGTTTGCTCTCACTGCTTCCGTGTAGACCAGCGCACTTTATAGAAACTGAATTCACTCTACACTGGTTGGACAAGTGTCCATATTTTTGGCAGTTAAGGTACTGGCACAGATTGTTGTTGCTGTTTTGCATCTTGACTTTGATGGCTGACTGCAGGATGTGGTTGGCTTCTAGAATGTTGGTTTCATTCGCCGGGACTGAAACTTGTACAATCGATGGGTTTTTCTGTTTTGTCTGCCATCTTGTGAGGATAGTTGGGTGGAAGCCCATCCTGACATCTTCTGCTGGAATTGATTCTAGCACGCCTCGCAAGGGGACACGGAGTTATCGGGCTTCTCGGGGTAAAGCATAGAATTGGTAGCCTTTTTCCGTGAAGCGCTGTAGCATTGCATTTCTACCTTCTTCCGAATGGAGCTCGCTGAGTAGGCGGATGGAATGTTTTTGGCATTCCGTCTGGAATGGTTTTGGCTGGCTCAACAACCACGTTGTTGTTTTCGAAGTGTCGGACAACTTCAAGGAATGCCGATTTCTCCTGGAGGAAGATCTGAGGAAGTCGTGGGTTTCGATGGCTTCTGACGATGTTGAGTCAGTACCACCTACTGTGGCTTCCGAAGAGATGTATTCTTAAGCGCGTTGTCCGGCCTTCTTTCTTCTTCGCCGGAAATCTGTTGATTTCCTTCCGGCTCGGAGCCCGGTGCATGGGCTTTTTCATTCTAATTCGAGGGCCGAGTTGGCCTCGTTATCTACTGGCGCGGCTTGGATAGATTCTTTGGCTTCTGCAGTCGGGGTCTTGAGAAGGGCTGTAATCTGATCGAGTCGCTATCTTAGGGCGTTTTATTCTGTTAATTTTGCCTCTGTTGCTTGGTTAGTGTATGTTCGATATTTTTCGCAAATTGATACTAGCTCGCATTTGGTCGGGAGGTTGAAATCTTGATTTTTGTAGATGGACAGATCTTCAGCCATCGAGTACGGGCGAAGGTGAATCTGCAAACATGACTACTAAATATATACTTGACGATAACCGCACCGAACGTACGGTAGCGATCGAAATCACGTCCGATCACAAAGGTTGCCAACACTGAACTGTGCGTTCTTCGAAAGCTAAGGAAACCGTTTCATAATATTTATACTCTTCTGGGTCACAGATTGTAGTGATGCGTGCTTAATATTGATTCTGTTGTTGGGACCGCCGCCCCCACCTTGGATGTTGTTTTGGGGTGTCTCAGTGGTAGTCAGTAAAATAGATCATGGCGAAAAACCCAAATAAAGAAAAAAATATATGAACACGTCGCAATCATTCAGACATTACTTGTAGTCAGTTGCTCTCTCGATTACGAGCTTCTGTCTGTCGGTTGATTACTGGTTTCCACATGTCTGGCAAGTTGAGGGCATTGTCTTTTCTGTTTAATTATCCGATGTTTTCTATTTCTATCGTTTCTCGGATGTTTCGGATGGACCCACATAAATAGATACCTGAATGCAAGGTTCCATCACCATCCAGCACAACTATAAGGGGTTGTTAAAACCTTGATTTCTCGGTCTCTCTGACTATCCGGCGACACCAACCGAAGAACGCCCGTATCAATTCTGCCTTATATCAAAGATATCATAGATTGTATTGGACAATGCTTCGAAAACTAATATATCAACCGCATACAAATCATATAAAACAATAAAATCAGCCATCGGAACTCCCAAAGATCAAATTATTCTAGAAAATCCGGAAGTATATGGCATATCGTGCGAAGCCTGGCTCGAAGAACATAAATTGGCGGTAGGTCAAACGAACTGGGTGGGTCATGTCGCGAAAGTAGTTGATGACCGGTGGACAAAACGAATCCTCTAATGGAGACTTTAAATCTTGATAGGAAGCCTTTAGAAACACAGAACGTCCCTTCGACTACATGGATTGATGACCTAAAGCGCATCAAAACAAACTGGATGCAGGTGGCGCAGGACCGAACACAGTTCCTCTTGAGGAAGGCCTACGTCCAGTAGTATACTAAAATAGGCTGATATATATATATATATATATATATATATATATATATATATATATATATATATATATATATATATATATATATATATATATATATATATATTCCAGTCATAAAATTTCAGTTATTGTAAATGTCATCTTCTCATATTGATTTTGGCCTATCCTTCTCCTGCATTTTAGAAATATGTCTCAACTGGTTCGTTCTTAAGCATGTGTCTTCAACCCTCTTACATCCAAATATCTTTCTTGATAATTTTCTCTTCCGTACTTCTAACATACTCTCCTCTAATGCTCTCAACGTCAATAACTCACTTGCAAATGTACCCGTTGGCCTTGTACCCACTGGATACCTAAATGCATCTATTGGATAATTGTTTTATACAATTATCACACGACTACTAAATAAATACTTCGATTCCTCTTCATTTTCATCTCTTGAATTTCTTTCCTTATGTTTGGTTTTCTATTAGATACTATGCACAGATATGAGAAATGTTCCATTTCTTCAAACATATATGTTTCCCTCTTTCTATTGTCATGGTAAAGTATCCACCTGTCCTATATCCAGCAAACCATTGGTACCATCTATGGTATATTTGTCTAAATCTATTGACATCTGATTCTCTTATAATTTTCTCTTATACAGGTTGAACCAGTATAGGTGACAGTGGATCTCGTTACCTAACGCCGTTTCTAACTTTAACATTGTTTTTCTAACTAACTTCTTTTTTTAACTAACTTTAATTTTCGGATATGTTTCCTTCAATTCGAACACTATTTTCTGTTTTTTTTTCGGGGGTAATCTTTATCATGTTATTTTTTTTTCCATTGACACTTAACTACTTTAAAAGCGTTATATACCCGAAGACTACTCAAGTATACTCTATCATATGCTTGTTTAAAGTCAATGAATGTTACCGCCAAATAAATATCATTAAATAAATATTCACTGAAATAGATATCTGGTAAATATCTAGCCTATAACTGATCTTCCTAGCTAAACTTTTAGTTTGCCCTTAATATAGATCGCAAGGATCTTATATGTTTCATTCAACAGTGTCTATACCGCTATACTTACTTCTTAACATTTCTTTTTATCCCCTTTCTTATAGAGCGGCTGCATTACCCTTTTATTTCATGTCTTCGGTAACCTTTCTTCTATACAAACTTTTTCTAATAGTACTTGTACAAGCTGGACCAGCTTTTTTTCTCAATACTTAAGTAATTCTGCTGGTATCGCATCGTTGCTTGGACTCTAGTTATTCTCTAGTATAACTATCATTCGTCCTTTAAGTGGTAGTGCTGGCGTTCCTATTTGTTCTTCATTTTCATTCTGCTCTTATATGTGTCGTAAATTCCCATCTTCATGGAATTCATTTCAAGGCAATATTCCACCGATTCTCTTAATTTCTCTGTCCTTTTCAATACCAATCCACGTTTATTTTTGTAAAATAGTGGGTTTATTCGATAGTTTTTCTTCTTCCTCCTTATTGGGTTACGTATTTCATATCTCTTCTTTTCCTTGAGTAGTTTGTTACATATTCTGTTGTTCTCTAAATAGTATTTTTTTAGTTCCGATTTCTTCAGCAACATCTGGTGTACATTTTTTATTTGATCAATAATTTGATTGAAATAAATCATATTTTATTCACTCTAATGGAATCGATTAAAGAGCATGTAGTATTAGTTTCAGATGAAGAATTGAAATGAATTAGATTTGTTGTAGCACTGAAATACTGAGCTTGTAAACTGTACTGTTGAGTTTGTCATTTAAGTGTTTAGCCGAAGTAATACTTATTCATCTTCACATCTCAAAATAATCTGATTCAAATTAAATAATGTTTTAGCATTAATTGTAAATTAATTGTTTTCACTTGTTGATTAATTCCTTTATAGCGATTCTTCTTATCAACATAACTTTTTACAACCCAAATGTGCAAAAAAGGCATTCGGACTTTTAAGTAAAAAAATCCTTCTATAAATATTTTACATAAATTATTTCTTTACGTTAAATTAACATAAATGTTTAGTGTAAACCATTTTGGGTTATTAAAAACAGCAATCGTAGGTTTATCTCAATCACAATCATACTTATTAACGTCACCCATAAGTAATGTAATTTTGTCATCTACTGACGATAATTAATAGTTGAATAAATTATGGTTAAATACATTGATACTTAGTGGGTTTATTGTTAAATTTTGAAAAAAGGGATAAACTCTATAACACTAGAAGGGCAAATTGTGTATAATTAGGCATTTAATGCTTTATGACTTTTGAAAGTATAACAATGTCATTAATATTATTAATGCAGTTTTCCCTTATACTTTGGATAGCAAAGCATTTTAGCATTGGTTTGTTGAGCTTTATAAGGATCTGTTTAGCCGAAGTAATACCTATTCATCTTCACATCTCATAGCCACAAAGCTTAAAACTTCATGATCCACAATACAATGGTGTTTAAAACAACTGAACAAAGTGTAAATAGAAGGAATGTAAGGGCCATATTATTTTTCCGTTGAAACCGACATTCAACGTGTAACCATCTGCAGTGTACTTTTATCCAGGTTAGGCAGAGATCCTTGAAATTGAACAAAATTTTTTATAAAATAAAATTTTGGACAGTATCAAAAATATTACTTATATTCACCTGATATAATTAGCTGTATCAGTAGAAAATCTGCAGGTGTTGGTTAATGGATGGGTTTCAATGGCTTCGCGCAGAGTTTCAGAAGTTACGATAACAGATCGACCTGGAATATGAGAGATCGTCGAGGTTGGTCTCCCCATTAAATGTTTTGAAGCATTTTAGGGCTGCACGAATTAATAGAATTTCTGTATTAATGTTTCATTATTTATATTGTGCATTATGATATCAAAGCATTGATTAATACATTCAATTAGATTGTAATTAATTACAATTAATGCTCTTACTGCTCTTAAAAATTAATGCTCTTACAACCAAACAAAACCAAAACACGGTCGTCATTCCGCCCTTCTTATCAAGCCATTTTAATTGATACAAACTTATCAGAAGCCACCGTTTAATTGATAAGTTCGAACGTATGTTTAGGCTTCATGACCAAAAGCCACCGTCATGATTTTCTAGTGGCCGTAGTAATATCGCGGTTGTTCGTGAACCGTTCGTGAATGATATGGCATTTTCGGGCCATATGTTTTCAAGAACGCAGACCGATGGATGGTATCCGTTTTGTTTTTCCGAAAATTGATGCGGACGAACTGTATTTTCAACAAAATGACGCAACTTGCACACAGCATTACGATGGACTTATTGAGCAATCAGTTCGGAGAATCGGTAATTTCTCTGAATGACCCTTGCAACTGGCCATCAAGATTTTGTGATTTAACAACTTCAGACTATTTTCTTTGAGGCTATGTTAAATCACAGGTTTACATCAACAAACTCAAGACTCTTGATGAACTTGAAGCCAATCCGAGTCATTGAAAATTGGGCTAATCGGGTCGACCAGCGCAAGAAGAGTCTAGGTGGTCACTTGATGATATTTTTTATTGTTTATTATTTATTTTTGTTTTCGTAACTTTAAATATATCATGCACAGGGAATTTATGTCAAATGGTCAGGCTTTCACTGATAATATATTTGATTCCAAATTTTCCCAAAATATTAACACACATAATAAAATATTAAAATTTTCCCAAAATTTCCACTCACTGCTTTAGAGCTGATAAACATCTGGTGCATTCTATACAAAATATTTCCGGTAGGTTTTTCTGTCTTGCGTAATTTTTGGTCCACTCCTAAGACGGTCAAGCACGATTTCCCATAACTTATCCGCCATAGAGCAACTGGTGATAGTAGATATTAAAATAAGGGGATTTAGTCCATACATGTGTTGGCAAATTTTAGTCATTAAAAAGATACAGGGTGTTGAAAGTGAAACAAAATTTTGAAAAAATTGAGACAATTTATAAACAGTTGAAGATATTAGGTTCAAAATCGGGATAGTTGGATTTTCAGAGGCGGCAAATCCGAATTTGGTACTAGCTTGAGCCTAGTTCCTAGAGGGCGCTTGCTACCTACCTACTTTGTGAGGAATTAACTCGCTCATAATTTTTACCCTATAAAGCTGGGAACATTTTTACTTCAAAACACAGAAAAGTTGTAATTTTCACGTAAAAAATGGAACCCTTGGTCAATATCGATTTCTTACCCCGTTTGCGAGATATTTGTGCTTGAATATTCCATTGCACATCTGGTTGATGGCTGAAAAATATAACAATTAAGTTATGGGACACCCTGTATTTGGTTATGAACTGATTTTTCCTCGTTTATTTTGTTGTTGACATGGATTTTGCGTCTTTTTCAAAAGAATGACTCATTGTACTTTGAAAAGTACGTGCCAATAAAATAGTCCTGCCTATCCTAAATAAATATATTAATTTGATGACTGAAGAATAGGCTGTGAATGGAAGAACCTCCCATTTGAGTTTCCACTGTGAACCTTTTAAAATTCTTGAAACATGTAATCGCGGATTGCCACAACGAAGAGACTAGTTCATGTAATATTCATTATGTTCATGACATGAAAACGTTTAATTCAGCTGTTTTTCCAAGTTTCAACTAAAATTTCACTACAATTCGTTGCTCTATTGTTACTCATAATATTTTTCCGGCGATACAAAAAAACAACTCTAATGCGACCGAAGGCTACGGTTGTATGGATTTGTTTACAGAAGCCAGAGGTACTGCATTTGAAAGAGAACGTTTTACGCCATTTTGTCGTTGACATTTGGCGCATGCGTACTTCTTCTGTAGCATCGTCAGTCTCGTTATTTAATAGCCGCACCTCGTATACCTCGTACATATTAAAAAATTACCTACAAAATGACCTAAACAATCTGAATTTGAATCATGCGTAAATATGCCCAACATTACGAATGACCAGTCACAATGGGCAGCACAAATTTCTACATACCAATTTCAGACTAATATTGCTTTTCTTTAAGACATTGAGAATTAAGTAACATAATAAGTTATCTTTCTCACAATAATCAACGATTACGTTTTTGCAGATTTATGAATATTTGAACTATATATATATATATATATATATATATATATATATATATATATATATATATATATATATATATATATATATATATATATATATATATATATTACTGTTCAATGTAGCCTCCTTTTAACTTGATACACTTCGTCCAACGATTTTCCAAATTATTTATGCATTCGAAAAAGTACGACGAATAGTATTTTTCAAATTGACCCCAGTTTTGCAGATGATTTGTTCATTTGATGTGAATTTCTTTTCAGTGCCAATTTCTTCATGTTTGGAAGGAAAATATAGACGGAGAAGACTAAATTGGGATAATGGGATTAGGGTAGATATGGTATCAAATTGAATTGCAAATTGGCTAATTTTGTTATTACAACAATGGTCAAATGGACAGGTACATTGCCGTGGTGAAACAATGCTTTTTACTTTACTAAATAAGGACTTTTTCTTAACTCTTAATAATGTTGTGCGTATCCCAGGAAAGAGTGGGTATGGCTTTACCGACCGACTGAAGCGTTTTCACCTTCATCAAGGCACGTTTGCCGCACTGCTTTGACGGTCCCTTCATTTCAAGTGTTATCAACAGTTACCAATTTTTGAATAGCAATATTCGGATTGAATTTATACATGTATACAATTTAGCTTTCGTGGAGGATATTCCATACGCGTTGATCGGAAATATATAACATCTCAACAACCTCTTCACTTATCACAATCGTCCAACGCATCATGGATTTTGGTGATCATTTTCTCAGTACTGATCTCAACGGAGAATACTGCTAAAAGAGGGAATCCTGGACGAAGACTCTTGCGACAAAACCAATTGTTATATCAGCTTGAAATTCATGGAGCATTACTAGAAAGGAATCTTTACTACACACTACACTTACAATCTTTACTTTAATAAAATGAAATCATCTTTGCGATCGCGCTGCTACTAACGAAACATTTGGCTTTTCACTCTACCTTTGTTGTCAATATTTTTTTGGGATTTTGACATAAATTTAAAAATTGAAATTGAAATTCAATTAAAGAATCGGGATAATATTGAAAAATATATTTTAAATTAATTAAGTGTGGGGAATCAACTTCTTTTATTGCACAATATAAAATTAGGAGATATTTCTTTGACATTGTCCAATTTTTTTTAGAAAGTGCCTACGCCATTGTAAATAATTCATACAACAGGTATAATACCGTTTTCACAACCTTCACCTTTTTATCGATTTTTATTGAAATTAATTAATAGGCTAAAGAAAAATTATTGTTATTGTCCTAAGTCTATGTGTGGGTGCGGTTCCTCTAATTGGAACTGAAATGATTATCTATTTTATGAAATACCTGTCGATTTTATTGCTTTCTATAAATTATTAATCTAATTATGTAGTTGTCTATATAGTAAGGCTTAATAAATAAGAAGTAAATGGAACCGTTGCTAAGAAAGACATTCGTTTTACGATAAACCAATTTATAATTTACATATTTGACAAAACAATTTTCTGACATATTTCTAAATAACAGTATATTAAATTAGTAAGTTTGGAAGCTATATAGCATTTGGTTTTAATAACCATTGATTTTACTATACTTCACATTATAGATATCTAACATATCGTATTGAGGAAACATTAAAAGGAACGCCAATACCGAGTCGGCTCGGAACAATTTAGGGGAGAGTCGCCGAATTTGGACCGCCGCCTAGATTGGACCACCACTCTATCTAGGTCGGATAACACATATATGTCTTAATGTGGGCACTATATTGAACATTAGCGTAAACCACGTTGCTGCAAAAAGTAGTAATGCAGTACATTGTTTGACAGTGGACATAGAGGAGAATTAGTGTTTTAATAGATCTGAACTAAATAATTTAACAAACAACGAAGCACTTTTGGCCATTATTAAAGTAAGTAACAACAAATTGTATTACATATTTTAACAGGAAATTTATTCAGGTACAAATTAGTGTGATAGTTTTATTAACACAAGTTAAAAGTAGGGTTATGTAGTATATTTTGGCATTATGGGTCAAGTTGCTTAGATTGGACCATATCGCGGTTGCCTAAAATGGCCCGGTTCAATTTAGACAACCCTGATAAACTACAATTTCGAATTAATTTTTTATGTCTTTTAAGGTCCATATGGCTAAAAGAGGACATTACGGACATTGGTCCGAAAGTGATTTATAAAAGGCTGTTGCAGCTTATAGGAATGGTGATACTGGTTTGAACGAGTATAGTCGTATTTATCATGTACCTAAAGCAACTATAAAGAGATATGCGGATAAAAAAATACTACTAGAAATAAAGTGAAAGCACTTGGTAGACAGCCCACATTTACTAAAGACGTTGAAACAATTCTAACCAAACATATTCTTCAACTTGAAGAATGTTGTTTTTTGTTTGACTCTCCGAAAAGTGCGAAAACTAGCTTTCGAAGTCGCTAAAACATACTCTTTACCATTTACATTTAATAAAGAAAAGAAAATAGCAGGGAAAAAGTGATTCTATCTATTTAGCGCGGAAATCCACAGCTGTTAATACCAAAACCTAAAGGTACCTCAATGGCAAGAGCACGAGGCTTCAATAGAGAGAACGTAGGGCATTTTTTTGATATTTTGATGAAACGGGATTTTCGACCATACAAGAAACTCTACAAAAGATGGTTGCTTGTACAGGCAATCTACAATCAAGATAAGAAAGTGCTTTTACTGCTTAATGGGCATACGACTGATAGCAAGAACTTAAACGCTTGTACCTTTACTAGAGAAAATGGAATACTATTACTGCAGTTGCCTGGGCATACCACCCATCGTTTGCTACTTCTAGATGTTGCTTTCTTTGGGCTGCAACAAATATTTGTTCAGACGAGAAACTTTTCTTCGTCAATATAAACGTGATAAGATATATTGAACTCAAATTTCTAAATTAATAAATGAAGCATATGGCAGAGCGCCAACTGTGGCAGCAGCTGAAAATGTCTTTCGTTCCACTGGTATTTGGCCAGTTAACAGACATGTCTTTCAGGATCACGCGTTTGTACCATCTGATGTGATACAACTTCAACTTTATGGTAATGTTACTGAAATTGTAATAATTACTGAAAAATCAGCAAGTACCTCAATACCCAATGACAGTGAAGGCGGCAGTGATTCCGCTGTTGTTTATATTTCTCAGGAGAAAAAGCATATAAACTTTGATGATATTTTTCATAAAATATCACCGCTACCAACACAAAACCCACAACCATTGTCGTCTTCTTGAACACAAAAAAGTATTGCTCAGAAAGCACAATTATTATCAACTATTGATAACGTCCTGGGATTAAAACGTAGCATCGAAGAAAAGATTAAAAAGACAAAACCACAAAATATTGGGAAGAAAAATTGTAGGAAGGAAGAAAATATTAAAAAGAAAAAACAAAGAGTACAAATAAAAACTATGTGGTTTTGAACCATATGTGATAAAATAAGGGAAGAAGAAATTATTTAATGCATTACATGTCACGCTTGGGTTCATACAAAATGTGCTGGTGTAAGTCCAAAGATCAATAAGTATTTTTGTTTTATTGTATTTAATGGTCCATTCTAAAGAACCAGTGGTACATCGCAAGAAACCGGTTTCCTTGGATGGACCGAACACTCAATTTTTAAAAATTATTTTTTATGATAATAAGTAAAAAAAATAAATAAAATAGTTATGTTAGTTTGAGGATTATAATAGCAGAATTATTTTCCACCTAAATGTTTTTATTAAAAGTGCGTTTACAAGCTCATATCTAAAAAAATGTTTAAGTGGTCCAAATTCGGCAACTCTCTCCTCCTTTCGAGCCTTTTCCGAAAAGTTCAGAATGAAGGATTGAAATTAGATTAGGGTTCCTTTTGTTTTTTGTATTTATTTTTATAGCTTTTATTTATACTATTTAATTCATGTAGGAAAAACAAAATATAGTGCCAAGTTTGTAGGAATTAATATTCCTGCGTGTCCGCAAAAAGAATCATCACCCAGAGTAGTAACAATGAGAAAGCCCTACAGGATCGTCTATTTTGTAGGATACGAATAACAATATTCGATGAACAAATAATAATAATGAACGAATAATAATAATAATATTAAAAGTTTATTAAAGTTTTCTTATGAAAGTTTTCAGGATAATCTAATTTGTAGATGGTCGAAGAGTACAGAAATTTGTGTGACTATAAAACGTTTCAACTCAAAAAAAAAGGTTTAGGTGCCTTCTCTTATTTGGGAAATCTCTGGTTGGTCATGCATTATACTTAGTAAGCAGCTGGATTTATTTATATTTGCAAATATTATTAAATAAAGTGTCTAATGTGATAGTTTGTAAAACATGGAAGCCGAAAAATCGCCATCGTTTTAAAAATACTGAAAATAATAATTAAGGCAATGATGTAGCATAGGTGGATTTTTTTTTTTGAAAATATTGTTAATAGAGTTTCGTGTGGTGGTTTGAAGAATTGGTATGGTTTTAGTATTGCAAACTTCAATGCAAATAACCAAACTATTATAAAAACAAATATGTATATAGTTTTAGGTAGTGATTGATTTATTCTGAATTAATTATTAATATAGTTTACATATTATAATCTATTGTAATATATTATCCTAGTTGGAGGAAGTTTAATTATCTATATTTAACAGGGTATTTTTATCGAAATAAAATTAGTCATTTAAATGGTATGTATGTTTTGTTTTTACTAGAAAATATAATTTGCTTATTCAATATTTAACATTTTTCAATATATGTCTTTGAAAACCATTATTTATCTTCTTTTTATGCACTTTATTGTTAATACATAGGTCATGTAGCAAGCAATAAACTATTCAATTAACTCAAAAATATTAATACCGTCTTTAAAACTTGCTGCTATTATTTCGGTCCAAATTCCTGATTTAAATGAGGTAGGCTCATTAAAATGACTCATGATAGACTCATTGAGAGAGATTTCCATGACATATTAAATCCATTGCGAATAGCTATTCCAAAAAAGCGCTAACGTTGTGTATAAATTCCGAGTCGCCCTATATTCATGTTCTTTTCCAGTGTTGAGTCCATTTTATTATTTTCAACAATGAACTCCTAGTATTTATTAACTGAAGATCACAACGATAATTTTATCAATCAATAATAAAATTATCCCAGTGTTGTTTACGTGAGACTCCGATTCTTTCCAAACGGGTTTTCGGAAAGGGAGCGAAAGTAAATTTCGATATAACTTCCGAATTGCTCCGATATTGGCGTTCCTTTTAATGTTTCCTATCGTAATGGGGTGTTCAAATTAACTATCAATGAAAATCTTCTAAAAAAAGCATCCAATGTGTCTAGAACTTTAAAATTAGGCACAATGATAACTACAAGTGATAATCCGGGTTTTTTATTTTATATTAAAGAACAAATGATGGAACTATATTTTGTACATAATATCGTTCAAATGTTCATCGTTCCCCTCAGCACTATCTAGTGAAATGCCTCTGAAGACACTAAACACCGAATCACTTTTTTAAAGTTCTCGACGAACGTTTCGCTAACCATGTTAGCCATTAAACACTGTTGCTGATTACATGTTGTTATTTAATAATGTCAGTATTCAATTTTGGTGGTGGCAACGCTGTGCCGAAACGTAGGCAGTGTTTTTGTTTTTCACCTGCATTAAATTCGTTTTACGGAGTTTGCAGTGAGAATTAAATAAACCACAGTGTACAAGCAGTGACAGTGTGAGCTAGGTACAGTGTGATAACAAAATAATTGTCCAAGCATAAGCGAAATAATAAAGAACATAAGACTAGAAACAATACATGTATTTGAGGTTAGTGCGATAAGGGAATAAGGAACCGTAGGTCTACGCAAAATTTTTTTTGCGCTGTTGCCAAGCGTTGGATAGAATCGGAAGTTTGGGTACAGAAGGAAAATACAAACTCTATCGAATAAGAAATAAGAAAACAGAGATGGAGTCGGATACATCTGATGATGGAAAACGTAAAAGAGGAGGCGAATTAGGGGAGGATTTCTTTAAAAAATCAAAAAAAACACACAGAAGCCCACCAAAAACCAGCGATGATATGTTGAAGGAGATGATGAAATTAATAAAGGGACTGTCAACAGATATAAAAGATATTAAGTTAGAACAGCAGGCTCAAAGGGAAGATACTAAGGTATTAAGGGAAGAAATAAAAGAATTAAGGAAAGAACAAGTAGAGTTTAAGAAAGAAATAAGGATGCTGAAAGATGCAAGTGAAAAAGCGGTGGCTGAAGTAAATGATTTGAAGAAAGAAATAAATTTAAACAATGAAAGAATAGAAAAACTAGAAAGTAAGGAGAGAAGAAAAAATATAGTCATACAGGGACTGACAATAGACACAGGAGATAATAACCTTCTAAAAGGGATGATGGGAAAGTTTATAGAAGATGAGGTAGGAGTCAAACCAATAGTAAGAACAGCACGAAGATTGGGTATGAAAACATGTTTGGTGGAACTTGGCAGCGAGGAAAACAAGATAGAGGTGATGCAGAATAAAAACAAGTTAAGGAATAGGATAGGCGACAAAATATTTATAAACGACGATCTCACCAGAGAAGAAAGAGTTATTCAAAAGAAAATTAGAGAGAAGGCAAAGGAGGAAAGGGCCAGAGGAAAAGGTGTGAAAATAGAATTTATGAAATTGGTGGTGAATGGCCAAACTTGGAAATGGAACAAACGAGAAAGCACGCTGGAAAAAACTGGAAGTACAGCAAGCGGCTCAAAAAACTAACAAATGCGACAGTGGACGGAAATATGGACCTGACCCAGCAACGAAATGGATTGAGACCGGAAGTAAGCGACCTGTATGCAGGCAGGAAGAAAACAGGAAAAAACAAACCAGACAGAATTAGGATAGGTACATGGAATGTTAGAGGTACATTTACGGAAGGAGCCCTGAAACACCTCATTGGAGAGATGAGAAAGTACAGAGTAGATATTCTGGCACTACAGGAGACTAAACAAAGGGATATAACGATAACAGAGGTGGAAGACTACATATTTTTTAATAGCGGAACTGATCGGAGGATATTGGGAGTAGGGTTCATAGTTAATGACAGGTTCAAAAATGAAGTTATCGAGTTCGAAGGAATTTCAGATAGAATGTGCAGGATTAGAATCAGAGGCCAATTCAGAAAGATGCATATAATAAATGCGCATGCACCATCTGAAGAAAAAGACCCGGACGTTAAAATACAGTTCTACGAAAATCTGGATAGACTCATGGAAAAGGTCCCGAGATTTGACATAAAATATGTGGTAGGCGATATGAATGCCAAAGTAGGGAGGGAAGAAGAATACAAGGAGGTAACAGGGGGTAAAAGTATACACACCACTAGTAATGACAATGGAAAAAGGGTGATAGAATTTGCGTTCGAGAACAATATGAAAATTGTTAGCAGTGCTTTTGATCACAAAAACATACATAAGGAAACATGGATAGCTCCAAATGGAGAGACAAAGAATCAAATTGACCATGTCCTCATAGAAAGAAAGCATGCAAAAAACGTTACTGATGTTAGAAGTTTCAGGGGAGCTGATAGTGATAGCGATCACATATTAGTTATAACGGAAATGAAACAGGAAAGACCACCTAGAAGAAAAAATATAAAGGGGGGAAGACGGAAAAGATATGATGTAGCAAAACTAGAGGATAGGACAACAGCAATGCATTTCGAACAGGAAATGAAAAGAAAACTAGGAATTAAGCTCAATAAAGAACATTTAGAGGAGGAATGGGTACGGATTGAAACAGTTATGAAGGAGGTAGCAGAAAAAATACTGGGAGAACCCAAAAAAAATCAAACAAATAGGTGGTTCGACGAAGAATGTAAACAAGTTTTGGAGCAAAGAAACAAAGCACGTCTGAGATTACTGAAAGAAAGGAGCGAAAGCAACAAAGAAAGATATGATCGCATCCGAAGGGGAGCCAAGACCATATGTAGTAGGAAAAAGAAAGAACATTTAGAACGTGAATTAAAAGAAATAGAGGAATCATATGCTAATAAAGAGATAAGAAATTTCTATCAGGAATTAAAAAAAAGTAAAGGCAGTAGCGCTAGAAGACCCCATTATTTGAAAACTCAAGAAGGATCCCTGGTAGGAGATGTAGATGGAAAACTGAAAAGATTTGCCCAATATTTTTCAGAGACGCTAAATGAGACTGGTGAAGAAGGGAACTGGGGAGAACATGAAATGGAAGAAGATGCGATTGCAGAAAATAACGAAATTATAAATGCACCTACAAAAGAAGAAGTAGAAGTTTGTATAAAGCAGTTAAAAAATAACAAAAGTGCTGGAGAAAACAGTATAACAGCTGAAATCCTGAAACACGGTGGTGATACTTTGGTGGCAAGCACATGGAAGTTAATGAACAGAATTTGGCAAGAAGAAAATATGCCAGAGAAATGGAATAAGGCGCTGATAATACCACTGCACAAAAAAGGAGCTAAGGAGGAATGTAATAACTACCGCGGAATTGCACTGCAAGACGTGACCTACAAAGTGATGGCCAATATGATTAAAGATCGACTAGAGAAATACCATAACGAACAAGTAGGGGAATACCAAGGAGGGTTCAGGGCAGGAAGATCAACAACCGACCAGATATTCATCATGAAACAGATCCAACAGAATACTTATGAGCAAAATTTGAGCTTACATTTGCTGTTCATAGATTATCGGCAAGCATATGACTCCATTAGCAGGGAAAAGGTGTTCCAAGCAATGAGACAACTGGGGGTCCCGGAAAAGTTGAGGAAGTTGGTTGAGATGACTGTCAGGAGAACAGTAAATAAAGTTATAGTCGATGGAGCAATGTCTGAGGAGTTCATTGTAAAGAAAGGACTGAGACAAGGCGATCCACTGTCAACAGTTTTGTTCAATCTGGTGCAGAAAGTGATTCTGAGGGAGAGTGGCATCAATACCAAGGGGTTAATATATGGTACCAGACACCAATGTTTGGCTTATGCCGACGACATTGTACTGATGGCGAGATCCAAGAAAGAAGTAGTAAAGGTTTTCAAGATGTTGGAAAGAAAGGCGAGAGAATATGGCTTAACAATTAACGAGAACAAGACCAAATATATGGTAATGAAAGATAGCACCAGAGGACTCTCCCCTAATTTAGTCATTGATTGTGCAGTAAATAAGAAATATACAATAGAGAAAGTGGAACAAGCTGAATATCTGGGAGTAACACTAACGAGTAAAGGGGATGAAGAAAACGAAATAGAGAAACGACTAGCGAAAGGAAGCAAAGCTGCAGGAATGTTTTCAAAAATTTTAAGGGCAAAGAATATAACAAGAGCAGCAAAAGTAAGAGTGTACCAATCAATACTAAGGCCCACGGTTACCTATGCGTGCGAGACATGGACGATGACGAAGAAGGAAGAAACTAAGCTGGAAGTCTGGGAACGAAAAATATTAAGGAGAATTTTTGGAGGAGTTAAAGTTCTGAATGAATTTAGAAGAAGAACAAACAAAGAAATAGAAGAACTGTACAAAAAACCAAACATTGTTCAGGTAGTGAGAGCGCAGCGAGCTAGATGGCTAGGGCACATAGCGAGGATGTCCAGCGGGAGATGGGTTAAAGGAATTCTAATGAGAGGCGAAGGGGGAAGGAGAAGAAGAGGGCGACCGAGGAAGAAATGGCTGGATGAGGTGCTAAATGATTTGAGGAAAGTAGGAGTGAGGGATTGGAAGACTGATGCTTTGGACAGAAAAAGTTGGAAAAGAAGAGTGAAAGAACTCGAAGCCAAGGGCCACTAGGCCTGTAGAGCTGAATATTATTATTATTATTCAATTTTGGTTAATTTGAAGAAATAAACTTGATCGTTCCTTGATTTAACAATGATTATTATATAGAGGTATTGGAGTTGGATTAAAACAGATGGATTTAAGTAGATTTAACAATACTGTTTAACGAAATACGCATTAACAAAAGCAATCTCCAAAAGGTGTTAAACAATAGGCACCTGCAAAAAAATAAAAGAGGTATTACTTCACAAATTAAACCTTTAAATCTAGTACCTACCTTTTGTTGTAGAAAATAATCACTACATTACATACGTGACAGACACGGCTTTAGAATAAAACAAAGGTCAATCAAATACCGCCCTGTACTGCAAGCTTGTTGCCAACTTTACATGATGCATAACCCTACATAAAATACCTTGCCAACTTAAAACAAGATGTTGCATAAGAAAGTTTCTATTTCATTGGCTTTGTTGTTTTTAACACAACTATAACGGACCCGGAGCGCATGTCAATCGATAGCTCCGCGTTTAGGAATTTAGTCGGTATGGAACGTTTTTCGGGAGCGGACCACGCGTTGTGTTTGCAAGAATTTTAAAAAAACAATGATTTCAGGCTCATTTTCATCTCAACGGTCATGTAAATAAGCCGAACTCCTGAATCAAAAGCCCATACATTCGCTATATAGGCAGCAATGTCAGCTCGAAGAATAATCGGCCCGGTTTTTTTGAAAACGCAGGGGACGCGCAGTTACCGTCAATTCAGAGCATTATGTGGAAAGGTTGGACAATTTTTTGGTACCGGAACTGCAAAAACCTTGCTGGTTATAATCAAAGATCATGATTTCAGTAGGATGGAGCACACTTCCAACACGGCTCTGCCACGAGTTCGTAAAATTTTCCCGAACAAATTGATCTCTAGGAGAGGTGATATAAATTAGTCTCCACGTAATCCTGATTTGAGCCCTATGGACTTTTACTTGTGGGCTACCTAAAATCGAAAGTTTAGATCAGTTAACCGGGTTCTTTGGTGTAGTTAAAAGAAATAAAATATCCGACACGAGGTGGAAGCCATTCCGGAGATTATATGTTCAGCCGTCCTAAGAAATTTGGCTACTGATTTGATGAGTGGTGTCAGCTTGAATGTTTACATTTGGATGGCATTATTTTAAAAAAGTAATTTTCTAAAATGTGTTTTTCAATAATTAACAAAGATCTTTTTAATGGACGTCTCTCTTTTATTTATATATCAAAAAGAAACTTCCTTTTGGGACACCTCGTATTATAAAGAGTTAATATTATTACCTAATCTGATTCACTTTAATCTAAGTTTAGACAATATAAAAATAATTAATATTTAACACTACGTTTCAACGTTTCAAGTTCTGATACTTTTATTGGAGAACTCTTTACATTTAATTAGGAACAAAAGTAATTGTTCATTGATTTGAATTGAAAATTATTTTACAGTTTGCCGTTAGTTTACTTAAACTCCAACTTACACTCCAACTCCGTTAAACTACAACTTACGTTAAACTCAAAGAGATTTACCACTAAACACCAAATTACATTTTTTAAAATTCTCGACGCACGTTCGCTAACCATGTTAGCATCATCAGGAGATGATATAATCTAATTCTAAAATTGAACTATGTTCTATTTACATGATAACCCTAATTACTAATCTACTACCTAGGAAGCGTACTACCAACCTAATAAAGCGTGTAAAAAAGGTTAAAAGAAAAAAAAAAGAAAAAAAAATAACCGTGAAGTTTACTGCACCTTACGTTATTAATAGAAAAAGTTGACTGAACGGAATAGGTCCTTTTTTCCGGTTCACGATTTTCTTACATTTTTCTATTTGAATACTTTCATATGCATCCAATGGCCTTGTAAGTTACACTTTTAACCAATCTTAAATTACTAATGTCTTTATTGTGGTCAAGTTCGATTGCATGTTGGGCAAGACAAGATTTTTCATTTCTTCCATATCTAGTGTGGGTAATGTGTTCTTTATATCTCGTTAATATGGATCTTTTTATTTGCCGAATATACCTTCGATCACAATCTTGACAACTAATTTCGTAAATCCCCGATTTTTCATGTTCATCTACTTTATCCTTTCGATTACCCAGGACTTCTCTTAATTTATTATATGGTTTGTACACAGCCTTAATGTCCACTTTCTCAAAATTTTGTCTAGTCCTCGTGTTAATTGGGTATCAAACGATATTATCCTAAATTTATCTTTGCTCTAATCCGTTTGAAAAGTCAAAGATTCTTTCAATAATTTTCTAAATTTATGTTTTCTAATTAATTTATCTACAATGTTCTTATTATTACCGTTTATTTCGGATACCTTCCTAATTCATTTTAATTATTTGTTATAATTATCATTTTTTAATGGAAAATAGATTAATCTATTTACCATAAAATTTAAAATTCAATTATTGTTGTAATGCTCAGTAAACCTAGTAGGTTAGTAATTAGGGTTACCATATAAATAGAACATATTACCATATAAATAGAACAAAAGACCTATTCTGTTCAGTCAACTTTTTCAATTATTAATGTAGGGTTCAGTAAACTTCGCGGTTCATTTTTTTCTTTCTTTTTCTTTTTTATTTTTTTCTTTCTTTTGCTTTTTTATTTTTTTCATCTTTTTTTTACACACTTCATTAGATAGGTAGTACGCTTCCTAGGTAGTAGGTTAAGAACTAGGATAACCATATAAATATAACATAGTTTAGTTTTAGAATTAGATTAAATCATCTCCTGATGATGCTAACATGGTTAGCAAAACGTGCGTTGAAAACTTAAAAAAAAAGTGATTTGGTGTTTAGTGGTAAATCTTTGAGTTTAGTGTTTCACACCGAATTCCAATAGTTCCAATAGAAGAATTGATGTTAGTAGTTACTAGAAATTCGAAGAAGCCATGAATGTACGTACTACATTTATTAGAAAATATCGGTATAACAATTTTTTTATAAGTTGATATGATTGTTCTTGACATCTGATACAAGTTTCATCTCATTTCGCTTGAATAAGTTAGGGGTCTTTTTTAATTTTTTAACAATTTTATAATTTTTTAATTTAATCTTTTATAATTTTAACATTGACGATACTCCTTGGCAGTCAGTTCTGGAATATTTGAAGGCAATTGTAATTGCTTGCTTTGGTACGATCCCAGAGATGAAGGCCTTATATCCATACCGGTTTAAGCATTTGCTGGTAGACAGTTACTTTATTTTTGATAGACAGCTGGAAATTTCTTCCCAACAGCCAATACATAATTTTATAAATTAGTTTAAATTGTTCTGTTTTCATTTTAATATGTTCTTTCCATTTTAATTTGGCATCAAGATTAAGACCCAAGTATTTGGCTGTTTTTTTGCATGGAGTTGTATTATTATTCAATTCCAATGGGTGGTAATTTATTTTTCTGTTCGTAAAATTAATGTGAACAGATTTAATTTCGTTTAGTTTTATATGCCACTGTTTGGTCCAAGCGTTTATGTCGTTTATTGCGTCTTGAAGATTGAGAGTTGTTTCTTCTATGGTGTTTCTCATTAACTAACTAGTTTGATGGTGACTGTTACGGGAATGTTGCATGTATATAACACATAAAGCACAGGTTCTCCCAGGATGCTACCTTGGGGCACTCCAGCATTTATTGATTTTAGTTCGGGGCAGTATTCATTTTCTTGCTTAATTCTGAAAGTTTACTGAATTATATATGATTCAAGAAGCTGCACATAATGCACTGGTAAGCATTTTTTAAATTTCATAATTAATTCTTGATGCCACACTTTATCAAATGCTTGGACCACATCCAGAAAAATGGCTGAGCATATTTTCTGTTTTTTTAGGCATTTTTCTATGGTATCTGTTATTCGGTGCACTTGATCGAGTGTTGCATTTTTATTACGAAAACCAAACTGGTGGTCGGGAAGCAGCTGCTTCTTTTCAATCATTTTCTTCAGCCTTCTTGAAAATAAATTTTCAAACAATTTAGTAACCATTGGTAGTAGTGCAATGGGCCAATATGATTTAATTAAATTTACAGGTTTGCTTTGTTTTGAAATCATTGTGACTTCTGCTGTTTTCCATAAGACTGGAACATGTTTTAATCTAAATGCCGCATTTATTAAATGTGTAATTTTAACTATGCCTTTTATAGACAGTTGCCTCAGTATTTCCTCTTTCCTTAGCATCCTTAGCTACTTCGTTGTGTGTAACTAAGTCTATTCGTTCGTTTTCTTGTATTAAATCTGGTTGATCAATTAGTTGAAGTTTCTCGTTGGGTTTGAAGATATTTTCTAGGTGTGCAGCAAACAGGTGAGCCTTTTGTTTGTAGTCTCTCGCCCAAGTGCCATTTACTTCTCGTGTGGGAGGGATTGGTTTAATTGGTCTATTCAACCTCTTTATAGCTTTCCAGAGCGAATAGTCTGAGATCCGATCATTAGTTAGTTCTCTTAGGTAGCTACTTATTGGTTCATTTTTAATTTTCTGGATTTCCCTTTTAAGCCGTTGGGTCAAGTTATTTAGTCTATTTTTATTGTCTCTTGTTCTGGATCTTTGCTATCCTTTTCTACCTTTTCCCTTGTCTTTCAGCAGATCACGTATTTCTTTGGGATAGTTTGCTCTGGTCGTTTTTCTTATATTTCTGCGGTATTTTTCCATGCTACCTGTTGAATGTGAATCGCGATTTTTGCTGATTCATGTCCCCAAGATTCTGATTCGTGTTTACTAAGCGTCAGCATAAGTGGTGAGTGATCTGATGATGGTCCCTCTTCTTCAATTTGCATGTAATTAATGACTATTATCCTTGAAATAAAGAAATGTTGATATCAGTTGGCCAATAAGTTGGTTTTCTAGTTAAGTGCCACTTACCGTTTACTTCAGCATGCTTGATAGAGTTCTTTACCTTTTTTGTTGTTAAGCATAAGCCCCAATGCGTGTGCTTAGCATTGAAATCGCTTCCTACTATGAATTTTTTTCCTAGCATATTCATGAAGATTCAATATTCATGTTTTTGTATTCTATGTTTTGGTGGTGAATACATAGTTGTCACAGTAATTTTATATTTTTGTGTTTTGATGCTTACTCTAGCAGCTTAGATTTTGTTTGTTTCATATGTATCCTTCTCATAATGAATTATGTTATTTTTATCTATGATTGCTGCTCCTCCCGTTGCGGAGTTTTGTGGATGTAGTGTATGATAAGCTTGTCATCCCTTAAACCCCATATAGATTTGATTCGAGAAATGAGTTTCCTATATCAAACATGCATCAATATTTCGGGTTTTTAGAGTAACTTGTCACTCCTCCTGATGTAGGAGATATTTGCATTCCATTCTAAAATTCTTAAGTCACTAGTCAGTAAGATTAGTGCGACGGCTCTGCTGTGGTTCAAGTTTGGTTAGTCTGTCCAGGATACATTTGTTAAACTCTTCTTGTCTTTTCTCTTGCTGTTCCATTTATTTCATCATTTTTTGTACCATTGGTGGATAGATAGGTGTTGGACAGATGCTTAAAATTCAGTGATGATGGATGATGCTAACTTGGCTACTTGATGATGAAAACTTGATTACAGAAACGCACGACGAATAGTTCCAATGCATTTTGTTGTGTGTTATTTGTTGAATGTGTTTTGTTGTAGAAAATTTATTTTAAATTTTTTATTATATTTACATGTTGTGATGTACATTGTGATTTTATTACAATGCTCTAAATGATTATATTGTTTTACGAATGACAATGCATGCTTTTGTATTAATTTAATTTAATTTTTATTCGTTATCCATAAACTATTTCTCTATTGCGATGTTGTAAATAATAATTTATATTAAAATGATACTCCTGGAAATACAACTACTTTTATTACTTAGAGTTACTGTATATTTATTTTTCATCATTATGTATTTATTCTTAATTTCTGATATTTCGTTATTTCAATAGTTCGGTTTAATTAGGACATTTAACATAAAAACTCATAAAAAATTTAATTTATTTACAGATAAACCTACTCAAAGTGTTTAAAATTCGAACAAAAAGTAAATACGATAGAACTATTTTTATTCCTCAAAACTATTAATTAATTCTACCTGAATTGATCCAGGTGTATTTATACCCATATAATCATTAATTAATTTTTTATTTGGTCAATATCCAAAAAAAAAAACTGATACCCTTTTTTATAAGGTCTACTTGGTTGAGAAAAAAAATCTAATTGGTTTTTTTCCATAATACTTAAAAGAATACCACTGTTTTAATTTTGATTTATGTGAATTAAAAAATATATTAGTAATACCTTATAAATAGTTCCAAGAGTGAAAGTTTTCAATTAACTTCGATTTTATGATTAATCATAAATCAGTAAGAGAGTACTAACCTACCATTCTTAAAATAATTGAAATCAGCTGCGTATCAATAATTTTAATAATATGGCATATAACCCAAGAATTGGATGTTGTTGCATCAACATGATTTATAGTGGCTACGTCATATTAACTTGCTTAAAAATTAATTGCCTTTTGCGATAGGATGGAAATAATTGCACACATATTTTTTGCATTTCAAAAATCGACTATTTTGTAATTGTTTGTTAGACATCGCATTAATATCGATGATAATAATTGTTAAAATGTTCGACATTTTTTCATATATTATAAACTAAACGTTTAGCAAAATTGAAAATTGATATTATAGGGAAGCGATGGCGAACCCAAATGGTACACGACAAAATAAATTGGCATTGGCTTTTATTAAGGAATTTAGTTACCTAATCGAAACAATTTATTTTTTCGTTCCAAGTATTATTCAACATGACTAGTTTGGCAAAAAAACAAAAAGTGCAAGATAAGTGTAATAGAGAATTTCAAACTTGGTGGACTGAGAAATAAGGCATGATTAGTAAAGGTGATAAAGCGGTGTGTGTTTTATGTTCTGGAACAGTGGTATGTAGAACATCGTCTGTAAAACGGCATTATGAAACAAATCACAAATATCTTTGTTAAAAAAGGGAACCATAGCAAAAGGCATTTATTGCATGTGCAATTAAAGAGATAAATAAACAGTCAACGTCTATGATTAAATTAGCAAGAATTATCATACAGGTGCCGCATGTTTTTCGGCTGCAAATATCATTACTCGTCGTGGTAAACCTTTTAACCAGGGAGAGTTTTTGAAGGATGCTTAGTTAGCATGCGCCTCTTTACTTTTTGTTGATTTTGAAAATAAAGATAAGATAATTCAGCGCATCAAAGACCTAGAAATATAATAACAGAGAATCAATAGAACGAATCTTAACACTGATGGAAAATGTAAAAAAACAATTAAAAAGTATATCAAGTCCTCTCCTTTTATATCGCTGTCTTGACGACAGTACTGAAGTAACTAAATCTGCTCGTTTAGTTGTTTTTGCTCAATATTGTGTAGTAAACGACATCAAGGAAGAATTAATTGCAATAACATCGTTGCCAACAACTACTAACGGCGCAGATATATGTACAACTGTCAAAAATTCACTTGCTTAAAAAGAAATTGATTTAAGTATTTTTTTTTTGATAATGACTGATGCTGCTCCAAGTATGGTGGACAAAGAAATAGTGGTTTTATCAGTTTATTTCAAACACACATAGGATATTCGATTTTTGAGTTCCACTGCATCGTTCATCAACAAGCCTTGTATGCTAATGGTGGTTTCGCATAAAAATAGTGTACCTCATATGGTCGCAGGCTTTAAATATCAAAAAAGTTTGATGCTTAGTTGGATGTTGTCAACTCGGTGTTTAATGGCTTACTGAAGTATAATGATGTTCGCTGATTGAGCCGCGATAACGAGCTTCAAAGATTTGTTGATTGTTTGGAGTAAATCAGACTGTTTTTACACAATGAGGGAAAAATTGAACATAACTCACAATTGATGGAAGTTATGTGGCTTTTAAAATTATAGACATGTGCAGAACATTTCAATGAATTAAACGTAAATCTTCAAGGCGCAAATAAAACAGTTATTGTGATAGATCTCATTCATGCTTTTGAGGCAAAATTGCAAGTTTTCAGCAACGATATTGTTAAAATAAGTATTTCCCAAACTTGAAAAAAATCACCAGTTATTGGCACGAAAAACTAAACCAAGCGAGAGTCACTGAAGGGTTTAATCCGGTAATTAATTCTTCAATCAAAGAATTTTCATCGAGATTTTCCCAGTTCAAAGAATTATCGGAAACGCTCAATTTTATTATGTATCCTGATGTGACTGCACTTGATAAACTGTTTTGTCCAAATTTGTTTGGAAATTAAATTTATTTAGAAAAAAAATTATCGAAACGAGGAAAGAGTTGGAATTAAATTAAATAGGAGCATCAGGCAATATGAGTGTAAATGACAATACCAAAATTATGGAAACGTGAAATTCAATTTTTGGCATATGTATCGATCTGAAGAAGCTGTTTTTTGTTATCTTAACAATATTTTCATCTACCTATGCCTGAGTGATTATTTTCAGAAATGAATAACATTAAAGACTCCCCTAAAACCCCTTTGACAGATGACTCCAGTTTTAAAAGTGACAAAATATTAACTTAATATAAGTTATTTGGCATCTAATTTGCAATATCAGAAGTCGTTGTATGACGGCACCATTAAACATTGCTTTAGAAAAAATGGCATGTAGATCGATAAAGGATCGTCATCCCTGGTATAGAGTATTTCAGTATAATGTTTTTTTACATTTTATTGAATTAGAAAGTTGATAGTTGGTTAGTTGGAAGTTGAAATTTGACTAGTTGTGATATGCATGTTTCTCCTTTTATCCTTCAACCCCTGGATTGTTTGAAGATAATTTTTTTTTCTTTAACGTTGGCTCGAGAAAATTAGTAACTGCACTGATAACTTCAAAAACGAACCAACGTACCAATAACACACACCTCTTTGGACCATTAATACAGTCAAATACTAATTTTTTGAGGGTGAAACAGTACTCGATAATTACTATTGTATTATCTTTACGGTATATGGGAATTGTTGTAACCGTTTAAATAAAAATTCGCTTTATGTGGAAATTTCATATCTCGCATGTATCATCTAAAGAACCGGCAATTAAATTATGGTTCGTTTTACGATGGAAGAATTGTACAAATAAATGCAGAAAAGCAGAATTTTGCAATAAAATTATTTGCCGACGAAGCTCATTTGTACTCCACAGGTTATGTATACAAGCAAAATTGTAGGATTTGGGAAAATAAAAATCCTTGAGTAATTGCAGAAGAACGTTTACACCTTCTTCTTGTAACAGTGTGGTGTATATTATGTGCTGCAGGGGTTATAGGAGCAATTTTTTTCATGTACGTGGCTGTGTCGAAACTGTAATTGTGAACACTACCGTAATATGTTAAGAAACTTTTTATGGCACCAATTGGATAATATGTTTGTTGTTTGAACAAGATGGCGCCACATGGCATAAGGCGAAGGAAACTTTGGATTTATTATGACTCGTTTTCCAGGCGGTGTCATTTCTGGAAATAATGATATTTAGTGATCTGTTTTAGTGAAATGTTTCTTAATATCATGCGACCCCTTCAACATTTTTCCTGTTGGGCTTCTTCAATGACGAAGTCTATTTTAACAATCCGCTGACGATTAATGACTTCAAGCAAAACATGCGTCAAGTTATTCGTAAAATTGGACTGCAAATGTGTCTAATTGATATTGACAATTTTACGCAAAAAATGGCCATCTGTCAAAAACAGCCGACGGGGACATTTGGAGAATATTATTTTAAAAACATAACTGTCATGTGTCTACTTTTTGGTTAAATAAACAAGCCTGATATTTTTGGAAAATTTGTGGTGTTATTTAAAAACGAAATCATGAAGTACCTATTAGGACACCATCTACATATTGAATTGTTTCTAAAATTATTGTAAATTGTATTGTGTATTGTAAATTGAATACCATCAAATCGAAATATTATACATTACTAACAGAAAAGTTCTCTTTTTATTCATAATAATTGTATTTTATTCAAAGCTCATTGGTTTCATAATTATATTATGTTATATCAAATTATTTTCGAATTCACTGTTATCAGAATCAGCAATGATCGAGTAACGGTGCTTGATTAAATTTCCTTTTTGTCAACATATAGTTTTTTGCTTTAATGAGACAATGCATTCGTCCATTTGTCTACTGATTTGTCAGCAAAATTGACTCATTTACCATGATTGCGGCAATTAATGCCGCCACCACCCTATTCTTCGTACTTAACCCCTTTCGACTTATTTCGCTTTCGAAAGACGAAGAAATGGCTGGATGGAAAGAAATTCACATTAAATGAAGAAATCATCGCCAAAACACAGGACTATTTTGTTGCATTCTTACATGGGCTATCGACAATTCTTCTACTGGAACCTTCGGTGTGAAACACTAAACTCGAGATTTACCACTAATCACCGAATTACTTTTTCTAGTTCTCGGCGCACGTTTTGCTAACCATATTAGTATCATCAGGAGATGATTTAATCTAATTCTAAACCTAAACTACGTTCTATTTATATGAGAACCCTAATTGCCAAACTACTACCTACCTAATGAAGCGTGTAAAAAAAGGATACAAGACAAAAGAAAAAAAGGGGAAAAAGAAAATATAGAAAGAAAAAATGAACCGTGAAGTTTTCTGACCTTTACATTAATAATTAAAAAAGTTGAACGGAATAACTCCTTTTTCCCGATTCATGATTTTCTTGCATTTTTTTTATTTGAATACTTTCATATGCATCCAAAGTATTTTGTTTGCCCAATATGCTTTCGATCACAATCTTGACAATCTTTTCATGTTGATGTATTTTATCATTTGGATTACCCAGGATTTCTTTTAATTTGTTTAATTGTTTTATACACAACCTTAATGTCTACTTTTTCAAAATTTTGTCTAGCTCTCGTGTCAATTGGACATCAAATGGTATTATAGTGCGGTTCAAGATATCGTTGACCAAATGGCGACAATTAACGACCCCTGTTGTAACAATACTCGGCAAAGTTGCAAAAAGCGTAAACAGGGACGGGCCTAATAAAATAACAGGTAAAAAGATAAAATTAATTTTATATCTGGTTTAGTAGTTTCGAAATACTTTAGTATAGTTCGTATTCTTTTCTTAAACAGTGCAGTTCTATAATTTCGACCGTATTTTTATAATTCCAAATGTGCTAAAAATGTGGGGTTCTTGGCAAGATAATGACCATTGTGCCTCCGGTAGTGCTAATTTTAAAAGAAAACATGTATCGCCCGATGCTGAGCTAATTGTTAAAAATGTGTATGTTTCTTTATTGAATAGGGGGTTTAATGTAAATGCAGCTGCAGCAGAAATATCTTCATTGACGAAAACGCCATTGTCTACAGTTAAAGATATTATAACGAAACCAATTAAAGCCAAAAAAGTTGGTAGTGATTCTGGTAAAAGCAAATGTGTTGCGAAAGCGACAAAGACTTAATTCGAAGCAAAATTTATGCTAAGTACGAACAGCAAACTGTGCCTGCATTGCATTCATTGCAACAGCGGCTAAGAAAAGATGAAACCAACATTCTTTGCAGCAGAACTAGCCTTCGGAGAACCTTGAATGGGTTTTAAATATCGGAGCATTAATAAAAAACAAATATTAGTGGAATATTGATGGAATCAACGATTGCGACGATGGTGGTTTGACTACTTAAACTCTATAAAAAATACAGAAAATTATCCCATTACCTACCTTGATGAAACATGGTTCGATACACATGAGACTCCAGCAAAAGGATGGGTAGATACATCAACAAAATGCCAAACCGGAGCCCCAGCGAATAAGGGAAAAAAATTACAATTTTACATGCTAGTTCCGAGGATGGATGGGTTCCAAATTGTTTACGGTGGTCCTCCAAAAATATTAAGCATTTATCTTTGGACTACCACGACGATACCACAGGAGAACTTTTTGAAGATTGGTTTATAAATAGCCTTTTGCCAAATATGCTTAAGGAAAGCGTAATTGTAATGGACAATGCTAGTTATCATAACCGCCAAAAAAATAAAATCCCTAATGCAAATAGCACTAAATTGGAAATTCAGAACTATATGTTAATAAACGATATATACTTCGAAATACATTAAAGACATTATATATAAAAAAGGAATATGGATGTGATACCATTGCTGCCGATATGTTAAAGCCGAAAACCGACTTTAATGCAAGTGCTGCAACATTAATTAGGAAGATTGTAGATAGTATTCCCAAACAAAATTGGATAAATTCGATTAACCATGTTATTAAAATATAAGATTCCTATTTATGCTTTACTAATAATGTAGAACCACTTATTAAGTGACAGTGAGAGTGAAACCGAATTAAATGTATAACTAAATTTAAGTTATAATTTTTATTGTATTAATAAATTCAAAATACACAAACCAATAAACAATGTTTTAGTCATACATAATAATAATAATTTAAATATAATTTATTGTTTCCAAAATTATTCAGAACTTAAACCACTCCGACTCTGGCGCCTTTGAAGAAACTAGAAATATTTTTATTGAAATTTATTGGGGCAATTAACATTTTGCTGAAAGGCAACGAAATATCTTGAACCGGACTGTACCATGAATTTATTTTTGCTCTGATCGTTTTCAAAAGTCGAAGATTGTTTCAATAATTTTCTAAACATATGTTTTCTAATTAATTTATTTACAATGTTTTTATTATAACCGTTCAGTTCGGATACCTTCCTAATTAATTTTAATTCTTTGTTATAATTATCTTTGTTTAAAAGAAAATGGATTAATCTATTTACTATAAAATTTTAACTAATTTTGAAAGCTTTGATTCGAATCGTTAGGAATGTATCTCAAAGTGTTGGTGTTTTTTCTAAAAATATCAAAATCTAACCTACGTATTTTTATTGTTTCTACTGACTAAAACATCCAGAAATGGTAAACTATCTTTTTCGAGTTTTCGAGTTTATGCGTAAATACTATGTTTTGGGATTTATTATTTAATTTCTTAATAAAATCATCTAAGTTTCCTTTTTTTGGATCGAAAATTGTAAAAATGTCATCCACATACCTTACCCATACCTTCGGAAAGTAACTGAATTCATTTTTCGCCTCGGTTTCGAATTTATTCAATTTGAAAGCCGATAAGGAAAATAGGGTTGTAGTATTGGACTAGTCTGATTACTTTGAACACGTTGAAAAATTAATTCAAGACGGTCCATATAAACGATTACCGAGGAATCTATTGTCAAAAATGGTCAACGAAGTCAGACATATATTGAAATCTTGTAACAGTCTTATTTCGCCTTGTCTGAAAAATAAACTTCATATTTCTAATCCAAAAGTTTCAAGATTGTATGCTATACCAAAAATTCATAAACCAGGAAAATTAATGAGATCAATTGTATTAGCCATTAATTCTCCAACATACAACTTGGCAAAATGGTTAACAAAGGAATTTAAACATCTACCAAACCAGCTACCTTCCTGTTCTGTGATAAACTAAACAAAATTTATAGAAAAAGTTAAAAACACACATCTACAGAAAAGTGAGGTCTTGATTTCCTTTGACGTATTAGCGTTGCTTCCGAGTGTCCCGATTCCGCATACGTTGAAGTACTTGAGGAAGTTACTCGAGTTAAACGGTTTTAATAAGATTGTTCTGAGTACATCTCCTTAACGAGATTATGTATAAAACAAAATTGTTTTCAACTTAATAACAGGTTTTACGACCAAAAAGAAGGAACGGCAATGGGCAATCCTCTGTCACCCTTCTTAGCCAACTTATTTATGAGTAAATTCGAAACCGAGGCGAAAAATGAATTCAGTTACTTTCCGAAGGTATGGTTAAGATATGTTGAGGACATTTTTGTAATTTTCGATTCAAAAAATTAAAACTTAGATGATTTTATTAAGAACTTAAATATTAAATCCCATAACATAGGATTCACGCATGAACTCGAAAACTACGATAGTTTACCATTTCTGGATGTTTCAGTCAGTAGAAAGAATAAAAATAGGTTAGATTTTGATATTTTTAGGAAAAACACCAACACTTCGAGATACATTCCTAACGATTCGAATCATAGCTTTCAAAGTAAAATTGTTAGTTTAAATTTTATGGTAAATATATTAATCAATTTTCCTTTAAACAAAGATAATTATAACAAAGAATTAAAATTAATTAGGGAGATATCCGAAGTAAATATTTATAGTAAGAACATTGCAGATAAATTAATTAGAAAACGCAAGTTTAGAAAATTATTGATAAAACCTTCAACTTTTCAAAAGGATCAGAACAAAAATAAATTCATGGTAATACCCTTTGATGCTCAATTAACACGAGGGCTAGGCCAAATTTTGAAAAAGTGGACATTAAGGTTGTGTACAAACCATATAATAAATTAAGAGAAATCCTGGGTAATCCAAAGGATAAAATAGATCAACATGAAAAGTCGGGGATTTATGAAATTAGCTGTCACGATTGTGAGCGAAACTATATAGGGCAAACTAGAAGATCCATGTTAATGAGATATAAAGAACACATTGCCGACATTAAATATGGGAGAAATACAAAATCTTGAGTTGCCCAGCATAAGACTGGTTGAAAGTGCAAACAATAATTGGGCTTTGGATGCATATGAAAGCATTCAAATAGAAAAATGCAAGAGCATCTTAAGAAAAAGACCTAGTCCGTGACTTTTGCGATTATTAATGTAAAGGTCAGAAAACTTCACGGTTCATTTTTTTTCTTTCTTTTGTTCTCTTTTTTATCTTTTTTCTTTTTTTTCCTGTACCCTTTTTTTTACACACTACATTAAGTAGGTAGTACGCTTCCTAGATAGTAGGTTAGCAATTAGGGTTCTCATATAAATATAACGTAGTTTAGGTTTAGAATTAGATTAAATCATCTCCTGATGATGCTAACACGGTTAGCGAAACGTTCGTCGAGAACTTTAAAAAAAGTTATTCGGTGTTTAGCGGTAAATCTCTTTGAGTTTAGTATAGACAAGTACTTTTGGAGGTATAAAAAAGTTGGGAAATCATTAGGCGATGTGTATCGAACAAAACAGACACTACCTTGAGGAATAAGCCGATTTTCCTTAAAAAATACTTCATTTAAAATGTATCTGATTTTTTCACCTGCGCCGTATATCTTGAAGTAAAATTGGGTCGTTTTCTGTATCTTCTTGGTGGCTTATTTTGACTTCTTTATATTTTTTGTCGGTTGGCTTCGCTAGAATTATGAAACTACGAGCGTAAACTAAAAAGTTTCCAGCCTCAACTTGAAGATGACGTTGCTGGTTAAAAATATTCTGGTGATATAATTGCGCATGCGTTGAAAGAAAATTGAAAATTTAAGCCGTATTAGATGCTCAGTTGTTGTTGTAACAATAATTTATGTCAGTCGATGTTAGTGTTTCTGCAAAGATGGAAAAAATCGAATATCGAGTCGTCATTATATTCTTGCATTTGAATACGGCTACGCAAATTGAAACCAATATGGATGCTATTGCCTTTCAAATGCCAGAACTTAATGACATCTGGTTTTAATCATCTGAATTTAACGTCATCTTTATGTTGAGGGTGGAAACTTTTCAGACTACCCTCGTAGATAGAACGGTGCTCTATGTACTCAAACTGATGTTGCATATCTTATATTGGTTGCTACGTATAACTCAATAACGTTGATTTGTTTTCTTTTTCAGCATATTGATCGGGCTCAAAAAGGAATTTATTTTTTTCGCTGCGTTGAACTTTTTTCATTTGCTGCTAGGGTGAATTGAACTTTCTGAATGCGATCCCCAGTTATCTCATATCTTCCAGAGATTTCTCAAATGTTGGTCTTATTATTTTCTCTCATTCTCTAGTCATTGAGATTTTTGTCAGTATATTAAAGGAATTGATATCGTTTAAACATTTTGTACTTTATTAGTTGCTATTCGATTTTCGATTAGTCCGCGTATTTATCTACATGATCTGCATTGGTTTTCTGATTAAATCCTTAGCATCTACATGTACCTTGAATTTTCTTTATTCTAGGAAGCTTCCAATGATATTTGACATTCCAATGATTGACACATTTTCGATTATAACACTATGATATTCTATTAATTTTTCTTTCTCATTTGAGTAATATGTCTTAATTCTTACTTGCTCTAATTCTCTAATTGGTATAGGTCATTTACATGCTACTCCTTAATTTCACCCTGTTCTACTACTCTAAAGAGATTTACCGCTAATCTTACTTTTTTAAACTTCTCGACACGCGTTCCGCTAACCATCTTAGCATCATCAGCATAATATTTTTGCTCATCTCTATTTGGTGTTTAATGGTAAATTTCTTCGAGTTTAGTGTTTCACACCGAAGGTTCCAATAGAAGCATTGATAGTATATGGTCGTATAAAAATTAATTTATCGTTTATTTATTAAATATGATTTTTTCTCATAAATACTTATGAGTAGAAACTCACTTTAAAACAAAACAAAAGGGATTTTGTAGGGATACATGGTTAATAAGAAAACAAAATAATATAATAATTATAGAATACTATTAAATCTGGTTATATTTTTATTAATTGTGAAAGTGCTATCTTTATTTTTTTATCACTGATCATAAAGGATTATAAAAAAGATTTATTTGAGGGTCCTTTTAATCGACAGCGAAATTAGATATTAATTTTAAACTATGTAGGAGGGCCTAATAGTAGACAGCTGCTCAACAAAATGGTATTTTGACCCTTGAAAATGGGCTACTATTAACCCGTGCCGCTTTTTTCCCTTTAGGGGTATTTTACGATCATTATAGGTTTCGCTATCGGATTTAGAAGGTGTTCAAGCGAAACGGTTAATTGACTTGTAGAAAATTTTTAAATTTGGCATTTTAGTGCTTTAGTGACCTCGTCCGCACATTGAGAGATATAATAATATTCCTTCAGGGTTCGCTGGTTCGCGAAATGGATCTTGGTTATTGAATTATTAAGCAGAAGATACACATATATACATTTATTCACTATAATTTCCAAATACTTCACTACACTTTTAATGGGCAATTTTTCACTTTTGTCTTAGGTTTTGCGAGATTTGGTGCAACAAAATACTTATTTAACTAGACTTCGGAATCGACAGAGAATTGGCTCTAACGTGCAATTTTAAAATGGTGCTTTCTACTCTTAATCTTCGAGCAACTCATTAACTTTCTATTATCACTCTTTTCTCGTGATTTATCTCGAACTCTTCACGTGCAACGGATTAACCTGAACTCTCTTCTTCAACCTTTCAGTTCAAACTCTCGATTCGTACTGTCAACGTGAAACTGCTAAGGTGTAACTTTCAACTCGATCTCTCTTCTAGTGATTCACCTCGAACTTTTCACGTGCAACGGATTAACCTAAACTCTCTTTGCTAACCTTTCAACTCAAACTGACAATTCGTACTATTTTCGGACTTTTACCTCGAATTCTCACGTAGTCCTGTCCACGTAATAAGACTAGAAAAACCATCTGCTCCTGTCATTTCTTGGGCTTTACTCAAGTGCCTCACTTCGCCCCTTTACCCACTACAGGGCCTTTCACCTCACGTTCTTCTGAAAGCATGTTTGTTTTTCTGGCGCCAAGTGCTATTACCATCAATATTCACTTTAGGGTCCTTGAAAATTTTATATTTATAAAGGCTCCATTTTTTATTTCTCCAGAAAAATGCTGGTTTTTATATTTCTCTGATGGAGTCGTTTTTTAATTTCAGTATGGGTCTAGACTTTTATTAATTTTGTATACATCTACAGGGTAAAATTTACAGTAGTGAATGTTTTAACATTAGTTCTTTTTAACTCGACATTTTCTCACTTTTATTGGTAGCTATGGGGTGATTTTTTTAGTGCGTCTGAACATTAAATTCAAATAGAACAACAACCAAAATTACATGCATTGAAATTATGGGAAAACAATATTTCTGACTAATCTAGACCAAAATGTAAAGTATATATATATATATATATATATATATATATATATATATATATATATATATATATATATATATATATATATATATATATATATATGGCGCAAAAGTGTTGTTACTGAAGACAATATTCTTCTTTGTAATGTGGAAAATCGTCAAGTCAACGCATAAAATTGCCCAAGAGGTAGGTTGTTCTCAGTCAAAGCTGTGGGCCACTTTACAGGGCAATAATTATTATCCATAAAAAATGAGAAGCACAAGAATTACATGAAGATGATTGTGATAGAAGATTTGAATTTTGCAACTGGTCTTTGAACAAGAAGCGTCAGCTACCCAATGTGCGAAGCACATCTTTTATGGCGACGAAGCAACTTTTTATTTAAATGGTAAGGTCAATAGACAAAATTACAGATAGTAGTCTGACAGCAATCCTTGTTGGGCTGAAGAAAGAAGAAGACGAAGAAGAAGGGATAATTCAAGAGTTAACGTATTGAATTATTTATTGATGAACTACCGTTAGCAGAAAGAAGGTTGTTCTACTTCTAACAGGATGGAGCATCACCTCATTTTACGCGAAATGTGCGAGATTATCTTCAATGAACTACTGCCAGAAAGACGAATAGAAAGAAGGAGTTTAATTGAGTGGCCTGCTAGGTCGACTGACTTCACATTTTTAGACTTTTTTCTGTAGGGTTTCTTAAAAACCAAAGTATACGTTACCATTCCTAATTCTGTTGATGAACTGAAACAATCAGTTCTGCGAGAAACTGATAACATTACGACCAATGTGTTGAAAAATGTTATTAATAATTATGTTAAAAGAGTTCATTATTGTAGATTACAAGAAGGGCACCAGTTTGAGCATTTTTTTGAGCGGTTTTTCATATATATATATATATATATATATATATATATATATATATATATATATATATATATATATATATATGAAAAACCGCCGTCGTCATGACGTCGAGACAAGTACCTCCCAGGACCGGTTTCTGGCCTCATAGCCGTCGTCAGCTGGGGTCGAGTCTAACGCAAGGAGACAGCTGAATAGAACTGAACAGAGCAACACTAAGTCAACTGGCCATATTGAAGGCGGGTCGCAATATCAATGCAACTCGCGTCATCCTAAGGTGAATGTTCGCAGCAGTCGGAACTACGCGATACATTCTTCCCACAATCTTAGATGTAGGTATAAGATACGCTCAAAAGATAGTGTAGTGGGGTCGTGGAGAGAGATAATTGAAAAACAGAAATCTTTTATCTGTACTTCCACGTACCTCTGTTCGCTTCAAATCAGCCGTCACCATGTCGTCGAGACAAGTACCTCCCAGGACCGGTTTCTGCCCTCATAGCCGTCGTCAGTCTAACGCAAGGAGAGGTAATGCAAGGATACGTGGAAGTACGGATGAAAGATTTCTGTTTTTCAAATATCTCTCTCCACGGCCCTCTTTTGAGCATATATATGTATATAAATATATATATATATATATATATATATATATATATATATATATATATATATATATATATATATATATATATATAAAATTATGAAGTCAGAACTATGGTAAGCGAAAACGAAAATAAAACTACACAAGTGGCGATAAAAATATTGAAGTTTTTAAAGATTTTTCTTATCTGTGAAGTAATCTAGAAAGACACAAGATTACAGGAGAAATCAGAAATCGAATTATGAAGAGTAATATGAACAAAACTATTCACTTTCTATAGTCTGCCCTATGATCTGGACAAAGAGACACGAAAAGGCAGATAATCACTTATGACTACGAGACCTGGAAATTTCTTCATACAGGAAACAGAAGAACAACTTAAAGTACTTGAAACAAGGGTATTCAAAATAATTTTTTATTAATAATGGAAATTGCAAGATCATGTATATCTTCTAATTTAAGTAATTTTACAAATATCTTGATGCTATTAAGTGAGGTTTAATAACGCAGATGAGCGAAAATGTCAGAAATTGAGGTAGAGCAAAGACACGATGGCAGGACGATGTAAAAAAAAGATGCTGTAAAACTTCTGTACTTCAAAAATTGGCTAGCGGTTGCTGGAGATGGATTCGGGTGAAGGCAAAAGATAGCAGGATGTTAAGCTCACTGTCGGGTTGTACCACTACGGGATGAAGAAGAATAAATGAGATAAAATGTCCTGGTTAGACACAGGCTGCTCAATGGAAAAAGTAACTGGTTGAATGTTGGATTAAGCAGCAGTGTTACATGTTTGCAGCAGTGTTACATGTGGTTTCACCACCAAAAATATCACAGTATTCATTCATAATGATGTACAACCTGACAAAATCCATAATAATAACATTAAGTGTTGTTGATTAGTTGAGTAAAAGCGTCAGATACATATTTAAAATGATTCAAATTATTTATGGTAGTGAAGCAAGTACCTCACCATAAGTACAATTTATGGTAGTAAAGTAAGTAAGAGACCATGGAAACTGATCAGCTATCACCTCTAATGATAACAGTCCAAACGTCTAAAAAAGTGTCTGAAATTCGTAGAAATGAGCGTTGGTTAAAATGATCGTCGAAATAATCAGATGGTTTCCAACCTACTGTACAATTCATTTTAACTAAATTTATTTTCTTGTACTACCATCTCTGGCTAAAAAGTGTCGTGTTGCTTGACTATTTCCTACATAATCCTGATTTGATCCCATGTGACTCCTGGTTATCCTTAAAATTGAATTCTATTTTGAAAGGCAAGCGCATTGGCACTACATCAGACATCTAGAAAGCTTCGGCTGCGTCTTTAGATACTATTTAGAAACATAGTAAGTAACAGAAACGAAAAAAAAAATGAAAACTATGTATATATAATGAAATTTATGTAAATAATGTATTTCTATGACTAGATCATGTTTAAAATATCTTCAATAACTCCCATTGCACTGTTTTAGACATTGTTTCTCGTATCTGGTGATAAATCCAAGTTTCATCAACAGTTAGAAATTGCGACAGAAACTTCTTAGGATTGCGTTTATATAAGTTTAAACTCCCCTGTGAAGTTTTTTGGTTGGCAGTGAGTAAAAACGGCTTCCAACTGCTAATAGCTTTCTTGTGCCGAAATGTCCTTATAGGATGTTCCGTACGTGTTCGTTCTAGATGTTTATCATCCCCACTATCTCTCTAACCTTTACTCTATGATCGGTCAACTCAATACTACTAGACATTTTGTTAACCATTTCTTCAGTAGTTATCTCAACGGGACGTCCCGGGCGCAAAACGTTTATATTTATTATTATTGGCTATATTTGTTATTAGTTGAAATATATTTATTAATATTTTTCAACTTCTCTTCGATTTAAGCGTGTTTTTTTTGTACGCGAAAAGTAGTGTTTAATCAGCATATCAAATTCCCATTTTTTTATGACTAAGGTGCAATCATCTTGTGGACGCACTGCTGTCATATAGAATGCATGCGGTCTATTATCATAGAAGAAACATTTACTAGTGAAACAAATAAAAGAAACACACCTTTTAATCAATTTAAAGTAAAACTATATTTGAAATGTTTATTTCATTTTACCGGAAGTTTTTTTTTAAATAATCATTATTTAATATAGTGCTTACCTTATTCAACATAACTTTAGATATTTAAGTCCTGGAATTATGTCGATACTAGTTATTTTTACTTGTACTAATAGTGTTTCTTGCCATTTCTGGTCTAATCCCAACTTATATTGAATAGTCGTAAGTTTAAATGAGGAGAAAGTTCTACGTCGTATGATATTTGAAAATAATACAATGATTTCGTTCATTTGCTAGTGAAGAAACCTGTCGGCGCTTTCTTAAATTCTATATTATATCGAAGAATTTTAATTAAGTTATCAAGAAATGGTATCGTGGCGTGTGACAAGAGACCCCCTTGCCGTAAAATGGCCAGTCATTAATTTTTACCCACGATTCCTTAAATTAAGCTTTCGGAATACGCCAAAATTTAATGACCAGTCATTCCGAATTATGCTGTGACTTAATATTTGGAAATAATGGCGTGTCTAATAGTGCTTCGAGCTAAATGATGTTGTTCCAAATATTTTTTAGTTAAAAAATCAGGCTATAAAGATGATTAATTATTTGAAATAATTGAGACATTTTTATCTTATTATATCCAATATTTTTAACACCATTTCACATTTAAAATTTTTCCAAGGCACATTAACCATCCTACTAGTTTAAAAGTTGTAAAATAGTTATTTCTTCCTATTTAGCATAAAATGAGTGTTACCATAAAAACAGTGCTTTGTCGAGTGTCTTGATTTTCAGGTAGTTTATGGTATTCTCGTAAGGTCGAGACTGGATTGAAGATGAACCTCGTAGCGAGAGACCTTCAACTGTAAGAAATGATGAAAATGTCGTCAGAGTCCGGGATTATGTACGTTCTGTTCGTCGGTTAACGATCAGAATGATCAGGGAAGAGATTAATTTGATTCACACAAATTTTGTCCAATAAATTGAGGATGATGAAAACCTGTGCGAAAAAAATGATTCCAAAAACATTTTATAGGATCAAAAAATCTTACCAAACCAGATCTTATTAAAACGTTAGATAAGATCTCCTCATCAGATCAAATCAGATTACTGTAATCTGATTATTATTGGTTCGAGCCCCTTCAAATTCAATCACGATATAATAAATTTCATGGACTCGAACTTTAGTCATATTTGGAAATAATGGCATGTCTAATAGTGCTTCGAACTAAATGATGTTGTTCCAAATGTATTTAAGCTAAAAAATCAGGCTGTAAATATGACAAATTATTTGAAATAATTGAGAATTTTTTATCTTATATACCAATGTTTTTAACACTCTTTCACATTTTATTTTTTTCCAAACCATTCTACCAGTTCAAAAGTTCTTAAATAATTCTTTCTTCCTATATAGTATAAAATGGGTGTTACAATGAAAACAGTGTTTAGTCAAGTGTCTAGGTTTTCAGGTGGTTTTAGGCATTCTCGTAAGGTCGAGGCTCGATTGAAGATGAACATTGAAGCGAAAGACCTTCAACTGTAAGAAGTGATGAACATGTCGACAGAGTTCGGGAATATGTGCGTTCTGTTCAGCGGTTAACGATCAGAATGATCGGGGAAAAGATTAATTTGATTCACACAATTTTTTACCAATGAATTGAGGGTGAAGAAAATCTGCACGAAAATGGTTTCAAAAACCTTTTACAGGATCAAAAGGACATCAGGAGGTAAACAGATCTTCACTTTTTGGAGCAGATTGTAAATGATCTCCATTTTCTGGGACAGTACTGGTGACGAGTCTTGGATTTTTGAATGCGACCTGGGAAATGAAGCGCCAGAACCAGGTATGGTACAATCCAACCTAATCACGACCAAAGAAAAAAAAATATAGACAGTCATGGGAACTGCCGACAGAAATAAAAACTTGAAACATGCTTAAAAACTTAAAAATGCATATTTTTTTTGAAATGAAAACTTCTTTAGCAGCGTTGAGCGATTTTCCGTTTTTCCGTTTTTTCTTCGCGTTTGCGTTTTTGATGGCCAGGGGACAGTTTATAAGGAATTTTTGTGCCAGTGCACGAATGATAAACCATCATTTTTACTGAGAAGTTCTTGAAATACTTTGAAAAAGGGCCATTCGTATGAGAACATCAAAAACACCGGAGAACAAACAAAACAAATGTACCGGTGTACACAGCGATTTCAATTAACGAGATTTTGACAAGAAAAACTAGCAGTGTCGCTTATTCACCATATTTGCGATATTGTGAGTGCTTTCAAAATTGAAAGCTCACCTCAAAGTATACCATTTTGCTAGAAATGCTAGAATATTTTATTGATTTTTTACTGATCTGCCTTTTTATTCACTGTTGCTTCTTCACCACATTTGCGTTCTTGTGATTGCTCTCAGGATTAAAGGCTCACCTCAAAGAATACCATTTTGGGACATTGAAGGACACTGAAGGACATTAAAGGACATTGAAAAGGCTATAAGCGACCCTCTGAAGGCGATTTAATTATCTGAATTCCAGTAATGCTGAAATATTATAGACTTTTTTATCATGTATTTTCATATTTAATGACGCCAGACCTCGAAATTCCAATGAACTAAAATGATGATATAACCGTAAGTGGACCTTCTTATCCTAATCATCCATCAGCCGCGAATTGAGCTATCGAAAATTGGTCCCTGATAATCTTTAGTTTTTAGACATCAATCTTGAATATTATCTAGATATTCCCGGTATTAGCATTACCAAACCACATTAGACAAGATCTCCTCATCAGATCAGATTACTGTACTCTGATTATTATTGGTTCAACCACCTTCAAATTCAATGACTTCCATGCACTCAAATTTTAGTCATTTTATTGTTACTATACTAAATAGTAAAATCAATTAATTTACATATTTATTTTGTTAACATCAACATAATAACATTTTAATATTTAAATTATCATTTGGTGCTTATTGTTGGATTCGATTGAAGATCACGTAAGGCCAGGAACAGGTCTTGGAGAACACTATAAATTCTTAGAAGAGAGAGGAGAGAGATTCTTAGAGAAATATAAATTCTTCTGTCCTCAGCAAATTTGTTGAACATAACCCGACTCTTTATTTTCTAGCCAAATGGTTGTCCAGCCCATTGCAGGTCTTGTATCTGTCTTTGCAACTCTTCTAGGTCTTGTAAAAAGAGAACGTATAACTCATCTGCGGGTCTAAGATGGCTTAAGTATGAACTATTGATTTTTATTCCATCCTGCTCCCTGATAAAAGCAGGCTGAGAAAAGAACATGCGATATAGTGTCACCCTGCCGTACATCCCACTCTACATTAATTCCAACTTCAAGTTCATCAAAATGAACCGTCGCTGTAGCTTCATATATATCGATTCTACCGATATAGGTTTAAATGTTAATTATTGTTTGAAAATACATAGTGGGCTATTGGAGAATATTAAAAATATTCAAAAAACAAGGAAAAAATCACCATCCCGAGCATCTCCCGAAACCGGTTTCTGACCTTAAGCCGTCATCAGTCGGGGTTCGAGTTATACGTACAAGAGTACGTGATGTGACTGAAGGATTGAGAATTTTACGTAAATCACGTTCCACATTTTATGAATAATTTTAGTATCCTCCATTAGCCCACTATGTATTTTTATGCAGATCTGGTACTGAATATAGGGCTTGGGTTTGGGTCCGAACGGTTTCAGACAGTAGTACTGTTACGAACCACCGGATGGCGTGAGCTGCATTTCAATGCTGTTTTTATTCGATTTGGCCGATTAATATGGTCAGGACCTTGGTCAGTCCTTCAGTTGCATTCGAACGTACAACTCGAAGCCAGCCTGATGACGACTTAAGGCCAGAAACCGGTCTCGGGAGATGATTGTTGGTGTTTGATGGCGACTGAAGGATTGAGAATTATACGTTGAGCACAGGAATTTTTTTCTTTGTTATTTGAATATTTTTAATTGTTGTTTTTAATTCCCCTGTTTTTTTTCCAGAGTTTTTGGAAGAAAACAGGTAATTGCTAACTGCATGTTAAACCTCAAATACGTTTTCTTATAGTTTTTTAAAGCTCAACGTACTTGACCCCCCTAACTTGCTTCATTTCTTATTGCCCGTCGTTTTTTCAGTAAACTAATAGCCTGTATACACCTTGGTTGAGCAATGAATTCATTATGGCCTGCTATAATGTCGACATAGTTGATAAAAGTCAAGCACAGTGGTATGATGTATTCGTTGCGCCTTTCTATGGCCTGCTGTGTAACCTGGATGTAATCTATTGTACTGAATCCACTTCTAAATCCTGTTAGCTCTCTTGGCTATGCATTATTTAGTTTTCTTTGCGATCCTCACTTTGCTATCTTCACTTTACTATCCTCACGCATTAAGCCAAATATTTGCATCCCTCTTTTTTTCCGGCTTCTGTTGGGTTTTATTAATTACCCTGTTTTTTTCAGAGTTTTTTGCTACATGTAGAACTAGCGTGTCTCCTCTCGAATACGTTTTCGTATAGCTTTGTAAAGCTTATTGTACTCGACGTTGTCAAAAAGACTTCCTCCATTACCCATGGTCCGTGGTTATTTCATTAAATCAATGTCTCAATGAAGATTTTTGCCTGTTTAAAATATTTTTCTTCTGGTTCTATTGAAGCAGCCGTTTCAAGCACTTTGTTGATTATTTATTCATACTGATTTGTTATTTCCATTTCCTCCCGGTCTCGTAGCACAGCAATGCGGTTTGACACGGCAGTCTCAAAATTACTGCCCCTTTCCAGGAGCTTCCCAGAATCTATTTTGCCCTTCCATTCTTTTGCGCTCTCTTCGACAATTTATCCTAACCTTTACTCCTAGCATTCAGTTTCAACATTAAAATGACTAAGAATAATATAATTGCAAAACATTATTTTATCGCTTGACCTGATATAGCCAACTCCACTTGTGAGTCCAGATGGACTTTTTAATGTCCATTTTCTGCTAATTTTTATCTTATAGAACGAATTAATAATAGCATAATAGTTCATTGTCATTCAGCAAAATCAACCAATCTGCTACTTGTATTCTTCCGATCACCACTTCCATATGGGCCAGTATTTCCATATGGTTGCATTTTCACTAGTTGCTGCTTTGTCAATTCTGGAAGTAAAGTCACCCATCACAATTTGGTACCCACACTTCTCCTTGTCTAGAAACTGGGCCACATCATCATAAAATTTCTCTATTTTCTCATCCCTGTAGTTTATAGTTGGTGCATAATTTTGGACGAGTTGAAGCTTAAACTTTTTCTTCAGCTGAATGACGCATTGGGTTTGTCTGTCAGATAAACTTTTAAATTTTACGAAACTGTCCTTCAGCTTTCGGTTGATGAGGAATCCAATACCACCATATAGTCAATTCTGTACCCCGCGTATAGAATACATGACCAGTTATTTCCAGTTTAATTAGTTCTTTACTTTCTACCAAACCTTACGGAATTAACTAGAGAAAGAACTATAATTAAAAAAAGTAAACAAAATATTTTCATGCCATTTTGATTATGCAATTATAAAATTTAATGGAATATATTAGAAGTTAAATATAGTAAATTTATTAAGACAGTTCCTACAACAAGTTGTTTAAAAAGCAAATAGAAACGAAATTAAGGAAAGAAAACCGAGAACTTATAGATCATCATTCAAATGACACCGTTCCCACAGCGAGATATTAGTGTACTTTTGAAATGCCTCAGAGGGCATAACGCTTTACGTTGACTGATGGGCTTCTCAGGCGCCTCACTCGGGACTTATTTAAATACTAGCCCGAGGAAATCGGAGCACTTGAGCATGTAATATCAACATATTTTAATATTTAAGAGCATAATAAGATGTAATTTTGTGTTTGACTTCTCTGCGGTTCATGAAATCACCATAATTATGATTAATGTTAACACATTTCGCTCTCTGATAATCTCTAATTTGTAAGCGTTATTAAATTAAAACGATACGGTCGACGATTGCCGGCTCGATTTTGACATGTAGATGAAATAATGTGGACTGATTGATCGTAAAAATTTTAACACAAAAATCTCGATAAAATATTATCTTGTTTTGTTGTATGCTCGTTGCTTAAGGCGATCCATTAAAGCAGAAAAACTCACAGATGTCGGATAATTACTATAACTAAAAAAAAAACGTAATTCGGTAAAGTTGAATCTCGTATTTCACAATTTCACAATAAATTTTTATTTTAGGTTTATTTTATTTCTTTTCTTTTCTTCTTTCCTTTATATATATATATATATATATATATATATATATATATATATATATATATATATATATATATATATATATATATATATATATATATATATACCAGGGTTGCTATTTATATATCCGGAATTGGTAACCATTGTGTTCCTAGGCACCATATGACATATACATAAAGTTTGACATTGTTGACACTATACTTGTTATTGACATCAGTTTAGTGACTTGGAATAATGGAATAGAATGGAATTAACTCGTGAGAATTTTCGTGCGATGATTTATTCAGCTAACATTGCATCGATCAACACACTTCGACTTTTGTCGATGAAGCATCTAAAACCACCGTATATCATTGGTTTAGTGAATTCAATAGTGGTCGTCGTTCGCTCACGGGCGAATTTAAAGAAGGTCGTGCAAAATCCTGCATCCCTGGGCATTGGTATTGTAAGCATACACAAGATTTTATATGAACATTTAGCAGTGTTAGACGTTTAGGAGTTTTAGCAGCAAAAAGATTTCTGCGCGTTGTATTTTACATAACTTGACAATAGCACAAAAAAAGGCTCGTGTCGATTGGTGCAAAGAAATGCTCAAAAAAATGCAATCGTGGAAAATTGAAAATGGCAAAAGCCGTGTATAACAGCTACACTGGTGACGAATCTTGGATTTATGCGTATGAGCCCGAAATTAAACAGCAGTCGACTGAATGGGTCTTTCAAAATGAGCCAAACCCAACAAAAGTTGTTCGCTCAAGAAGCACTTCGAAACAAATGGTCGCCTGTTTGTGGCTTCAATGACAATAGAGAATCGTAGAACGCAATCGTTATGGCAAGCAAATGGTACACAACCATTTGCTTGCCAGAAGTTTTTGAAGAAATAAGAAAAACAACTAGGGATGCTGGATCATTCTTCACCATGGTGACACTTAACAACTGATCGGTCAAAACCTCGAATTGATGGTTCATTCCCCGTACACTCCTTATTAGACACCAAATGATTTCTTTTTGTTCCCATCTGTAAAGAATTAACTATATGGTGAACTGTTTTCGACGCTAGAAGAAGCGGTAGATGTGTTAAAACTGTATGTTTTGTTAAAAGATAAATATTTCCATTTATTTATTATTTCGGATACATAAATACAACATTTATGTATATATATATATATATATATATATATATATATATATATATATATATATATATATATATATATATATATATATATATATATATATATATATATATATATATATATATATATATATGTTCACAAGAGACCGTAGGGGATATGGATATGGGACCGGGGCTATGGAGAAGGATATTAAAACAACAGAAATCTTTCGTACTCCACGTGTCTGTTCGTTTCAAAACATTTATTTGAAACGAACAAACACGAGGAGTACGGATGCAATATTTCTTTTTTTTTTAATATCTCTCTCCACGGCCCTGCTACACTATCTTTTGAGCATGGTTGTGGTTGTGGGAAGAATGCATCGCGTAGTTGAGACTGCTGCGAACATTCACCGTAGGATGGCGCCATTGGTTTAATGTCAAAATAATTTTTTCATGTCAATAATTATTATAAGAAAAATCAAAATTTTTATAAAAATATGTATATGACGTATATGACAATTAGTTTAAATTCAACTGTCAAAATCATTTTTCCACGTCGTGCTAGCTTTAATAATACGATTATAAAATTATAATTGTCGGTTATCTCTATATTCAATTAAGGAATTATTTATTGATGTATTTTATTACATGTATTTTATTGATATATTTGGTTAAAGTATTGCTTCAAATTAACTTTTTTCATATTTGAACTTTTTTAATTGATTTGGCGGGCATGTTCCTTTTGCTACGTATAAATGAGCTAAGAACGGGGTTTGCGAAAGTCAACTCCGAAGGGGGTTGCGGGGCTGTTAAAAGCAAAACATCCCGTTTTTTAACTATAAGTTCTACAGACTTGAAACACAACGGGGTGAATTGGAAGGAGGTATGGGGGTGGAAAGGATTGAAACATTCTATTTTTTTTAAAATGTCCTATAAGCTTGAAACTTGACAAAAATAATCCTTGCACTTCACAGACATACACTAAGGACGGGTTATATGAAAATCCGGTCTAAAGAGGGATTGCGGGTGAGTAAAATGCACAAATAAACCCGTTTTTTAACTGTCAGTCATACAGACTTGAAACTTGGCAGAAATATTCCTTATACTATACAGACATTCAATGAAAACAGGTTACACAAAAATTCGCTCAAAAGAGGGCTGGCGGGGCGTAAAATGTATAAATAAACCCGTTTTTTAACTTTAAGTTCTACAGACTTGAAACTTCGGAAGTATAAGGAATTCTCCTTATACTTCATGATAATTGATTACGAACTGTTAAGGCAAAAATAAATTTTTAAATGTTGTAGGAGAGATAAAAGAATTAATTCATATATGAAAATTTATATTAATATTAAGAAAATGAAGAAAACTCTGACAGCCCTGTCTAATTTTTAATTGTATTAGTCGTTTAATTTTTAATTATTTCTTTAACTTTTAATGAGGTTATTTTTGCAGATTATGATGAGAAAAATAAAAATTTAATAAAAATTGGATGCTCCACGTAGGTAACAATTTAAAATCAAATGTCAAAATAATGTTTCCAACGTCGTGCTATTTTTAATAATATGATTATAAAATTATATTTATCGGTTAACTCTAAATTCAATTAAAGCATTAATTATTAAACCAAATATATCATTTATTGATATATTTGGTTAAATTATTGTTTCCAATTATTTTTTTTCATATTTAAAGTTTTGTGGAGTTTTTTGTTAATGATTTTTGTTAATATCAAGTCTGTAGGCCATATAGTTCAAGGTCTTGTAATGAGTCCGTTGATGAGTAGTATTTCTCCTATATAATATTTGAAATTATATAATGACTAATTTCTTTAACTCGAAATATTTATTAACTACTAAATTTCAAGTTACGTCCAGCGAAGAGGGCGGGTAACGGTTACCCGGGTTACTAACCGTTACCCAGCCCATGTCGATTTACTGTAGGATGAAAGCCTCTTCAGCATGCTTCCAACTTTCACCTGGCCTGGACTTTTGTCTGCCACTCGGGTCTTATATACTTAACGATGTCCATCGAGCTTTCGGTCTTCTTCGCGGACGTTTACAATCAAGCGGTATCCACTCTTCTAATGATATCACATACTTTCGTTTGTTCCCTGATCCATATGCTGGGCTTTCTGTCTTGTCTTGTAATGCCAAGCATAGATCTCTCCGTTCCCATCTATTCTACCCGAAGTTTTTGAATTGATTGCGATGTGAATGTCCATATTTCACTTCCGTATATCATGGGCAGTATGTCACGGGTAGGACGCACTGATCGAAGACATTTCTTTTTAGGCAAAGTGGAAGTCTGCTCTTAAACACTATGTTGAGACTGCCAAATGCCTGCCAGCCACACTTAACACGCCGTTCCACCTCCCGGGCGGTATCCCCTTCTATTGAAATCCTCTGCCCAAGATATATAAAGTGGTTCACACTCTCCAAATCCCTTCCTAAAAGTGAAATTCTCCTGTCCTCAGCGAATTTATTGAACATAACCATTCTTTTTTAGGTTTATTTTTAAGCCAAGTGGTACACCATTACTTTGCAGTTCTTGTATGCGTCTTTGCAGCTCTAGTAGTTTGAACCATTGATCTTTAAACCATCCTGTTCACAATCCAGTATACGGAATACTTCCTCAAGGCAAGCTGAGAATAGACGATATTGCGTCATCCTGCCTTACACCTCGTTCGACATTAATTCTCACTTCAAGATCGTTAAGGTGAATTGTCGCTGTAGCTCCAGCATATATCGATCCTAGTAGGTTTATATATATGCTTTGTCAACCCCCTGGCCGGAGTCAAATGACTTTTCGAGTGGATAGAAGCCAAGCACAGTGGCATGGTGTATTCGTTGTGCCTTTCGATGGCCTGCTGTACAACCTAGATGTGATCCATTGTATTAAGTAAACCCACTCCTGAATCCTGCTTGTTCTCTTGGCTGTGCGTCATTCAGTGTTCTTAATATTCATTTAGATATTATCTTAATGAAAATTTGTACATTACTGCTAGGTGGCTTATTGGACGGTACTTCTTTAAATCTTCCTGTGCTCCTTTCTTATGTAAAAGGATCACTTCTGCATTTTCCATAAGTTAGGTACTTTTTGTTATTTAATATTTATAATTTTGCCAGTGTTTTATGTAACGTCCGACCACCAGCTTTTAGCATTTCGACAGTTACCCTGTCCTTTCCTGAAGCCTTGCCGTTTTTCGTAGATTCTATAGCATTTGTTACTTCCTCCAATAGGAGATCTGGCATTTGTTCTTCAGCTGGGTATTGTTGTCTTTGATTGGTTCTGATCTTCATATAACTTGGAATACAATTTTCTGACAACCTTCAGTCTGGGTATTACCTTCACAGAGTGCAGACGTATTCGGAAGAGAAATAAAGTGAGGTTATATCTCGAAAAGTGCGGTAAAGTTGCGCAATATTGCGCAATCGTTTGCAATTTTTGTGGGTGTTTAGTGCGGTATTGTGTAACGAGAATTAAAAAGTGGCGATGGCGAACTCCAAGGGGTTCTTCATCACGAAGGATGCTTTTGACGCATTGCAACGTTCATTAGCAGCAAAAGACAAACGCATCGCGACGTTAGAAGAGCAAGAGCGATACACAAAGAAGTGCAATGAAGATGCTTACAATGAATTGGATGATCTCAGAAACGAGAATCAAAGACAATTGGAGACTATCGAAGTTCTCAAAAAAGAAATTGAAATTTTGAGAGGACAACTAGCCGAGGTCAAGAACAAGCCAGAAGTTTTTCTTAAAACTGACGGCAGTGGAAAAAAAGAAATTACTGTACTTATGGAAGACGATGAAGCTGACTGGACGTCAGCATCAGAGTCTGACTATGGTCGCAGACGAAAATTCACGAAGAAACCGACGAAGAGAGCTGCGAAGCTGGGGAAAGAGGACTTTCCTCCCCTCAAGAAACCGGCTTCTGAAAGCCCTTCACACGGACCAATATTCAAGAAACCAACGTCTTCAAAGCAAAAGGAGACTGCCAAACGCCAGGAAGCTAGCGGACCCGCAAAGAATGCGACCCAGAAGAGCGACAAAATTCCACCGGTTGTCTTCAGAGACAAGGCGGATTATCTCCAAATTCTTCGACTGTGCAAGGAGAAGAACATCAAGCTTGGAACATCAACAACAAATCCTAACTCCGAAATTTTCGACTTGAAGACACTGTTCGATCAAGAAATAACAGTACAAGGATAAAGATCAAATGGCCGAATTGTGCAGTGCTATAACTGCCAACAGTTCGGTCATTCTGCGAAGAAATGCCACGCAGATCCAGTGTATGTCAAGTGTGCCGAACGACATCCATCCAGGGAATGTAAGAAGGATAAGAAGAGTCCAGTCACCTGCAGCAACTGTGGAGGCTCGCACACCGCGAGCTTCCAGGACTGTCCGGCGAGATCAACCAGCAACCAGGCAGCGAGAAGATCAGCTAACACAACCAAAAGAGCCTTTTCAGGTTCGCCAGTTAATAAAGTTATTCCCCCACCAACCTTCGTGTGGGGAACCTTCCCAGCGGAACACGGTTCCAGCCACCCTGCCCGCTTCACAAGCTAACAATCCCTTCTCCGAGCTTGTGGGGCAACTAATGGGACAACTGGTTAGCCAATTTCAGGCCCAGATGTCCACCGCGCTCCAAACGCTCCTTGGAGGGCCACAAAACTAATTCCGTGATCATCCTCAACCTCGGGCGGCAGGCCCATGGGCCTCGAATTTCTCGGGTTTTTCCAGCCTGCATAAGACCCCATCAGGTCATCTTAGGTCAGTGGGTAAGTTTGATATCACAAGGGGTAGAAAGAACCCCAAAAAGGGAAAAAGTCAGTACCCGTATCGGGATAAATAATTCGAAAAAGGGTATTCGAGAGTCTGGTCAGTGCCTTCACAGAGTGCACATCGTTTTGTGAAGAGCAAAAAAAGTGAGGTTATATCTCAGTGAAAGTGTGGTTAGGTTGCGCAATCGTTTCGCAAACGTTTGCAATACGTTTAGTATAGTGTTGTGTAACGTGAATTGTTCAAATGGGCAAATCAAAAACAAAATATGCCACCGCAGAAAAAGACCCGAGTAAGTTCAAACAAGAAGTTCAAGGGGTAAAAATTGAATTAGCAAAATATTAGCTTACTCAGAAGGACTTAACTTCAGAGATGAAAGCGATGATATTAGAAAGCAAATAATTAAAAGCAGAAATATCCAAACTGCGCGCTAGAATTAAAGAATTAGAGTTAGAAATAACATCTAAAAACAAAGACAAAGAAAATACTCTAGAAACCATACTACCCGAAGAAGAAGGAGACGATCAAGTCTCTGCCACAGAAGGATATCAGCAGACATCCTCCCGATCAAAAAGACGTAAGAAAAAGAGGAGGCCGACGGCTCCGGAGACGAGTCTGATCGAATCTCCTCCGTCTACATCGTCTACCCAACCTGAAGAACCAAATAAAGTGGCGGCAATACCACCAATTGCAACCACACAATAGCCCAAACCGATTATCTTACGAGATAAATCGGTATTCCTGGAAGTCTTGAACATCCTGAAGAAAACCAAGATTGCTTACGGACCAGCAAAAACGAGGCCCGACGGAATCCTTTTGACACCCAAAACGGAATCCGATCGACAAGCCATCATCCAAATTTTTAATAAAAAGGAGTATTTGTACTCTACCCCGACACCAGCGGCCAGGAAGCTTCACGTCCTTATTAAGGGTGTGATTGAAACCTTGCCAATCGAAGAAGTCCGAACGGAGCTCCAGCACCAGAGCTTCCACCCGAACAAGATGGTTCAACAAAGAAAAGAAACCCATTGCGATCGTGCATGTCGTTGTACCTCGCAGTGAGAAATCTATCCTGAATACAAAATACCTCAACTAAAAATCCGTAAGAGTTGAGGAACAGAAAAAGAAACCCAATACAGCTACGAAGAAATCATCCCCGCAGCACCAAACATTGAATCAAGTGAAGAACACTATCCCCCAATCAACTCCCGAACCATCGTCCGGCAACCATAGCTCCGAACCTCAAGCGGAGCAAACGATACAGCAAGCAATAGCATTAGCCGAGCTTGCCTCCAAAGTCCAAGACGTCGTAAAGATGATCCTAGCTCAAGAAAATTCAACAATCCAACATCAATAAAAACCTCAACCAAGTCGACGAAAGAACAGCAAGACCCACGATCGAGCCATTCCGCTCCAGATCTCATCAAGACACGCGAAATTTCTCGTATTTATCGGCGGTTTCGGGTCTTCCGACCCGATTTCGTAGCAGTAAAGAATTTTTTTTTCCACTCTCAATAAAACAAAATAGTCAAGAATTATCTATGCAGTGGGTAATAGAAATTGTCACACCCCAAAATGGGCGGTATCCCAGAACTAGATAGAAGTTCTCAACCCTGGGTCAGCTTGCTGACATGCCCCCGGAATGACCGGAACCTCAGTAGAAATTGGTAAGAGCCAAAGGGCTAACCAAAATATCTGCATTAAAGAACTAGAAACTAGAACTCTGACAACCTCTAACAAGTGCATAAACGCCCTGCACAATGTGCCATATATATATATATATATATATATATATATATATATATATATATATATATATATATATATATATATATAAATATATATATATACCAGGTGCCCCATTAAGGATAGATCGCGGCCGTATCTTGAAAACTATTTATCTCACAGCTTTGGGGGAAAAAAAATGTTCATGAGAAATTCATCAAAAATATTTTTAAGCTTCTAAAACGACCGCAAGAGGGCGTGACGAGCTAACCATTTTTAAAAGTCATTTTTTGTGTGTATTTTCAAGTGTTAACCGAGTAAGAAAAATTCTCAGTTATAATTAGCAAACTGTCTCCTACAACTTTGTTTTATGACATTTTGTCGTAACTTCGTGAATAAAGAAGTGGGGGGGGAGTTTTACTTATTGAGATAAAAAGTCGTCTAATATTCGATTGCCTTAACCGATTTTCCTCAATTTGAATTCATTTAAAAGGCAATTGCTGGGACAATCAGATAATCTGGGAGATAAATTATTTAGTTTATAAATGAAACCGCGAGGTGGCGTTACATTCAACAATAGTTTTTTGAAGTTTTGTTCAGTTTTTTTCAAATAGAATGGTACCGCTTTTATTACATGGCTAGAAAGGTGATTTAAAGAGGAATCGTCCAGTGAAAACCCGAAATCGATATCTCTGACATATCAAGAGATATTTCTATTTTTCTGAAAAAAATCAGTTTTAATTTTTATCGTAATATTAAGTTAAAAATTGGTCTTAATATTTAGGTCGCAATCGCAACCGCAACAATTTTATTTAAAAAATAAAATTATCTATTCAGTATCAATCATCATAAATGTTCTAATCCTGACATTGATAATATTTTCTAATTTAATTACAAAAACGGAAAAAATGCCGTTCCCCAATTGTTGCATTTTCTCTTTTGTGATGCTTAAATACTACTTGACAGAATATTGAAATCACTCATTAATAAATATACCTACTCTTTCTTTTAAACTAAATGAATGGATGAATGAAATTATGCGTTTTCGGGTTTCCAAATAAACGCTTGCAATCCTTAGGTACATTACACAAAGAGTGTAAGATGGAAACCATGGAAACAAACAAAAAGTCAAATTAACTTGTCAGTTTTGAAATGCATTACATTTTCAACATTGCATTTATTGATTAGTAATAATTATTATAATAATATCTAACAATGCCTTTTACGAATAACGAGGCCTATGACATGTTGGCGGTGTATTTCCAATGTTTTGAAAATGCATATATTGCACAGCGGCAATATGCAAGTCAATATCCCGAAAGAAGCATTATTCGAAGAAGGTGTTTACACGTCTAGCAAGACGCTTACGAGAAACAGGAATTGTGCATCCAGATCCAGTCCGCACCAGATTACGTTCGATTCGTAATGGAGATAATGTCGTAAATGTTTTGGCTTATGTTGAAACCAACCCGCATTTAAGTATCAGACAAATATCTGAAGAATTAGGTGTTAGCAAGACATCCGTTCATCGAATCTTAAGAGATAACAAGCTGCACCCCTATCATGTTGTCTTACACCAAGCCCTTTTGGATAACGATTTCGACAGACGGTTAGACTATTGTCACTGGTTAAAAAATATGTGTAGTGGAAATAAACAATTCTTAAAACGCATACTATGGACTGATGAAGCTACTTTTAGCAGCGATGGAGGCGTTAACTTACATAATATGCACTACTGGGCAGTTGCTAATCCACACTGGATGTTAGAAATCAACCACCAAAATATATGGAGTGTGAACGTATGGTGTGGTGTTTTGGGAGACAAAAATTATTGGTCCCTTTATTTTTAATGGACATTTGAATAGTGAAACATATTTAATTTTTTTACAAAATGGACAGCCAGAACTAATGGAAGATGTTTCGTTGGAAACAAGAAGACAAATATGGTACCAGCATGATGGATGCCCTGCCCACTTCTCGCAGGTGGTTCGAAACTTCTTGGATGCTTCGTTTCCAAATCGTTGGATAGGACGGGGTAGTTTATTTTCGTGGCCGGCGGGCTCACCGGATTTGCCAGTCCTCGATTTTTTACTTGTGGGGAAGACTAAATGACCTTGTTTTTCAAACTCGTCCTACCACACGAGAAAACATGATTGAAATAATTCAAAATTCAATAACCAGCATTTCAAGAGCGGAAATTGAAGCTGCCGTTTTTAGTACTCGTCGAAAAATAAATCTTTGCATTTCTAAGGATGGAAGGCATTTTGAACATTTAGAAAGGCGTTAAAGTTCAGATTCTGTTAATTATTAGACTGTTGTGCTGTTAATTTTATTTGACTGTTGTTATTATTATTATCTTCGTTGTTGGCCCGTTGGCCTTTAAACACGCTCCAAATTAATATGGCACGAAGAATTTGGACCAGTCCTAAGCCTGGGTAAAGTATGAAGGAAGGCAAACATTAGGTTAATATTTTTTTAACTTAATGCAGGTAGTAGTGAAATAATAACTGATTTTTTCAGAAAAATCGAAATATCTCTTGACATGTCAGGGATATCGATTTCGGGTTTTCACTGGATGATTCCTCTTTAAATTACCTTTCTAGCCATGTAATAAAAGCGGTACCATTCTATTTGAAAAAACTGAACAAAACTTCAAAAAACTATTGTTGAATGTAACGCCACCTCGCGGTTTCATTTATAAACTAAATAATGTATCTCCACTAATCTAATACTATCTACGTAATATAATACGCCACCTCGCGGTTTCATTTATAAACTAAATAATGTATCTCCACTATCTAATGTATCTCCAGATTATCTGATTGTCCCAGCAATTGCCTTTTAAATGAATCCAAATTGAGGAAAATCGGTTTAGGCAAACGGACATTAAACGACTTTTTATCTAAATAGGTAAAACTCCCCCCCACTTCTTTATTCACGAAGTTACGACAAAATGTTATAAAACAAAGTTGTAGGAGACAGTTTGCTAATTATACCTGAGAATTTTTCTTACTCGGTTAACACCTGAAAATACACAAAAAAAATTATTTTCAAAAATGTTTAGCTCGTCACGCCCTCTTGCGGTCGTTTTAGAAGCTTAAAAATATTTTTGGTGAATTTCTCATGATCATTTTTAGAAATGTTTTTTTTCCCCAAAGCTGTGGGATAAATAGTTTTCAAGATACGGCCACGATCCATTCTTAATGGGACACCTGTACATATATATATATATATATATATATATATATATATATATATATATATATATATATATATATATACATATATATATATATATATATATATATATATATATATATATATATATATATATATATATATATATATATATATATATATATATATATATATATATATACATATACATGGTGTCCGCTAATTAATAGTACATAGTAAAACTGCAGATTGTTTGGATAAAAATATTGCGGTTTAACCCAACTTACCTTAGTCCAAAAGATAATAGTAACGAGTAAGATACCGGGTGTTAATGTTATATTTTTATTTTCAATTTTCGTCAATAAATTTCTTAAAAACTGTTCTTTTAACGAAATTTAATATTGGGGGGTTTTTTAAGATAAGACTGTTAAATGTCTTGAAAATTTTTATGTAGATTGTAGAGGGCGCTGTCTGCGACATTTTTCTACGTCTGAAAGGTTACAACCTTTTTGCGCTTTAGTGTATTTACATTTTTTATGAAAATATTATTTTTCTAGATATCTGCTTTTAAATTGTTCATTGCACTCTTTTAAATTACGCTTTAGAAATGTTACACCTTTTTAAAGTAGGTAGGTTATGATTAAAGCAAATACATCAAGAAGCCCTGGAAATTTAGTTACTGTCAAACTTTTGCATTGATTGTGAATATTTAACACTGTGGGTATTTAAATATTTAAAATAGTTTTAAATAATAATAATAATAACAATAGTTTTAATACATTACAGTAAAATAGTTTTTTTTTGAACGATTTTTACTTAAGACAAAAATAAAATGCCCAGATATAAATTGTTTTGTAATGAAGAGATGCGAGATGTGGTAGCCATATAAGCGCAGGGAGAAAACGATGCAATGAACAATTTAAACGCAGATATCTAGAAAACAGTAACTCGGAGCGACATTTGCAAGGTATAGCTTTTTTACGTGAAAAAGGTGGACAAAATAATATTTTGTTAGAAATACGAATACACTAAAGCGCAAAAAAGTTGTGAACATTTCAACGTAGAAAAGTGTCGCAGACAGCGGCTTCTACCGTCTACATAAAAATTTTCGAGACATTTAAATTTCTTATCTTAACAAACTCTTCACTACCAAATTTCACTCAAGGAAGATACTATTTAAGAAATTTATTAACGAAAATTGAAAATAAAATTATAACTTTATCATCCTGTATCTTGGTTACTATTAACTTTTGGACTAAGGTAAGTTGAGTTAAATCGCAATATTTTTACTCAAAAAATGTGCACTTTTGCTTATTACTGGAAGATTTATTGCAAAACAATTCCTGACTCTTGCATCACAATAATGTATAATGGTACATCGCAATAATTATTCATCAATTTTACGTTAAAAATCAAACAAATATCGTTCCACGACAGAAAAATCAGAAATCGAATATAAAAACTGTTTCAAAGACTGGAAAAAAAAGTTGGAAAAGTTGGTTATTGCAGTGAGAGGGTATTACTTTGTAGGTGGTATAATTATTTTGGATTAATAAATATATACATTGTGTTTTATTTATAGAGTGACCTTGCTTTTTGATCATAGTAGTATACAGAGTGGTCCACATAAAATAGATATGTTTTAAGGAATCATAACTCCATTAATTTTTTATAAATGAAAACGGCATATTATACTCATCAATAAATGTTTGTTTCTGCAATTAGTTAATGTTATAATTAGTAAAAATTAAGTGAAGCTTCTTTAAAAAACGTCTGTTTCCTGTAATAACCCTGGATATATAATCATAAGTGGGACCTATCAATGAGAAATGAAAAACCTTAAGCATTAGAAAGAATTACTAACTTGTTAAGGATCATCAAAACATTCATAATAACTTTTTGGGAAAATATTTATTCAAATCGACAAGTTCGACCTTTTGCTTGGGATATCTTCCATCTCATAATCCGCTTTAGTTAGTTTTTGTTGGCTCTTTCTTACATTGCGGTACCTATATCGGTTATTATATTACGGATAGTGTCTTAAATCTTATTTGTTGCATGAATGTGTCCTTTCACATAACCTTACGAAAAAAGTTTAACGGTTTCAGGTCGGACTATTTTAAATATACATTGAATTTTTCACGCAATAGAACTATTGCTTTACGCCTATATAGTACGTAGTTCAGTTAAACCCACATGTAACTCTCGTTACTTATAGTCATCACTCTTGAATCAACTGTGGGTTTTCATCGCCCATAAAATGAAATAAAAATATATCCCATCATTGAAGTTGATTTTCTTTGACAAATCTTTATCGGTAGTCTGCTCTTCTAATACTTAATCTACTAATTTTGGGTGATGCCCATGGTTAGTTCTTGACTGAGCTGTAGCTTATATGGATGTCAGATATTTTAAAACACAACCATTCTCTTATGGTAGGTTACAAAATACGCGCGAAACCTCTAAATAACCTATTTTGTTCACAGTATTTCGTTTGAATTTTGAGGAACTTAATAGTAGTCATATATAAAAATAGCGCATTACAGTATGACAGAGCGTGTAGCATTTATTCAACATAATTAAAGAAAGGTTGTACTCAGAACAATGTTAATATCTTTCTTACTGCTGTGCATTTTTATTCACAGGCAAACAAACAAAATTAACGAAATATGCATTGAGGAAATCTTAAAGAGATTATTGAACCACCATCACATAACAAAAAAGCAGTCGACAATGATCTATCTGTAAATATGCTAAATGTGGACTACGGCCATAAATTTAGCGATTTAATTTTTTAAATGTGAGTTTATCAACATTTGTTAATCCAAAAAAAGGATCTTATTAAAATACTTTATATTTAATTTAATTTTTACATATACATAAATACATCACCACTAGCATAAGACAAATGTAAAATAATAAATTATTATAATATTAATAATATTATTTTTGAACAATATAGAGATACTATACTTACTAAAAAACAAACTTTTTAATAAGCGAGTAATATATATATATATATATATATATATATATATATATATATATATATATATATATATATATATATATATATTATTTTTTTTTTAAATGTACATAATACAGCTCCAGCGGAAATTTTTTTTTCTATCACTAGTATGATAGGGCAAGACAAAATATTTTTCCGTCCTAAAATTTATCACGACTAAGCTCTGAAACTAAAATTCCTTTCTAAAACTAAGAACAAAGCCTGAGTTAAAAGAAAATTATTTTTAGGAAAACAAATTTCTTCTTATGGAGATATATAAATCTGGAGAATAGGCAGACTAAACAAAAAATATTTAAACCGGAATTGTTGATAATAACTATTGAAATAGAAATATTTTGAATTGGGGCTTCGTTTTAGTTAAACAAAACGTCTTGGCTCAATTTTTCCCCTGCTTCTTTTCTTTAATTTCTTAATGCACTTTCGATATTTGATACAGATATAAGATCCAGTTATTTGCCACGTAGATCGCAAATAACCAACAAAAAAACCCTTCAAAGATTTAAAAAAATTGTTGAAATAATCTTGCCACCAAAAAAGTGATTTTCAATACCTATGGAGGTGGTAAGCTTTTACACCGCCATTCCATGTATTGTAATTTTCCCTTTGACACAAACTGAAGGAGCCAGGTTCCATCACCGTTAACTTTTTCAACAAATTTTCTTAATCCTTGTTAATTATCACCAAGTTTGCTCCAACAAAAATTTGATTAACGGGTTTTTGGTTAACAATGCTAAGGTTAAGTGTCATTTACTGCTAGATACTCTATGATCAGATACTTTTTAGACCCTAATAAATGAATTTTTTAAAACATCTACAATAAGTCATGTTTCTGCTATAATTTTGACTGCAAACGTTCAATAATTCAATCATATCGTAAAACGGACATAATTATGTAATGGAATTATGAGACACTTTAAACCACCTCTTATTGAAATATTATCCATTTTTAAATAATTTTAATCACAAATCCAATACAAAATTTATAAATTCCGAATGAAAGAAGACAGATACTTAAATTTTTAGTTAGCATCAGTTGTACGCCACATGTTCACTAATAACAATAAATGCCAGCTCCTTATTTATGGATATTGGAACAACAATTCGTATAGCACCCTTCTATAATGGCTCTATCAAAGTTTTGTTTTACCAGAATTAAGTCGCAATTCAAAAGATTTCTGTTTCGATGGCCTCTCTATTCTCCAGATTTGCCACCTAATGATTATGTTTTATTTACTAAACTGAAGGAACATTTGGGAGAACTTACTTTTCTGACAACAAGGATGTAATCGCTGATGTGACTTAATGACTGGCAGGATAAGAAAAGGAAATTGTTTCCGAAAGCATCAACGCCTTTTATAATAAATATTAATTGTAGTAATCAATTAATATTTGCCAAATATGCTTTTATGCATACTTTCTTAAAATGTTTATTAATTTTAAATTTTTTTTCGTGAGTACCATTAGGTTTCTGAACCTTGTTGTTAAGAACTTTTTTAATTATGTTAAGAATCGTTGATTAAATATATGAAAGTTATTTTCGTGTACTGCATTGTTTTCTTTTATTTATATTCAGTGTTTTCAAGTTTTTATCCACTTTTATTAAATTTGTGTATTAGTTTAGCGCCATTTTATATTAAGTTGAGTAAAGATATTAATTAAAAATACAGAATCTTTCAATGAGTTTTGCAATCCTAATTGTTCGTTGCGCAGTTTTAACAAGGGCGATAACAGGAGTCTATTTCACATGCTTGATTGATATTCATATTGTTGTAGAAGCTATAACTTGTTATTTATTCTTGGTATAATATCCAATTTTGCTAATAAATACGGCATTTTTATCTACAAAAAAATCATTTGCATTAAAATTTACTTGATTCTTATATGATTCATACGAAACGCGTTGCTTAAATATTTCCACCTGTATATCATTTTTCGTTTTTCACCTGTTCTGAATATGACTAAACTCACCAGCAGCTGAAATACATTATATCTAGTTATTTGCATTTATAAAAGTAGTTTTTATAACAATAAAACAGGCATTGGAGTTGGACAAAATATAGCGTTAAAACTGAACTCTTTAATAAATATTATTTTACAATATGTTAAATTGTTTTTTTTAATTATATAATCAAATAGAACCATTACTCTTATTAGTCATGACCGTAAAATCATGATAAAAATAATACGGGAACTACTTGCCAATCGCCACAACTCCCCCAGCAGCAGTCCTTGGCTTTGTTTCAGGAAGAGGAACAAGAAACCAACTCAAAAATATAACACTGATGAATAAAAAATTCTAGGAGAATCTTGTATCAGTAATCTTTTACTTTCTAGATTACTTAAAACATTTTATACCGTAAAGTAGAATTCTCTTTGAATTATACTTCGGAAAATATCAGCACCTGAATAACATACCATATTTCCTAATAAGATCACTCTACATAACACACAATGTTTGTTAGAGTTAATTGATGAAATTTTTACCGATTTCAAAATGGAAAGCCACCATACCTGGTAATGATACTAAGATTATTATGGTAGAATAATTTACCAAGGAAGCTCATGTATGGTACTCGTTGACAAAAAAGAAAATTGGCATCCGAAGTACCTTGGGCAGAGATGGATAAGTGTTTGTTAATTTTAAAGATAATATAGTAATATCCACTGAGGATTTTAATATATTTTAAATATAGACTAATAATAGTAATTTTAATGTTTACGAGGGTGGCTATTATGTATCCGTAGTTTGCAGCAATGGTTGCTTGGTGCCATCTGAGGATGTAAAGTTTGACATTGTTGACTGTATACGCTCTCAGAACGTTTTGTCACAAGCACGCTATTTGTGCTGTTTAGTGACTTGAAAATTTCATCTCAGTCAAAATATGTAATTAACTCTTGAGAATTTTCGTGCGATGATTTACTATGGCTTTGGACGTGGATTAACTCAACAAAGGTGCATCGATCAACTCAATTCGACTTTTGACAGCAAAGCACCATCTAAAACAATCGTAATCGTACAAAATGCGTATCACTGGTTTAGAGAATTCAATTACGGTCGTCGGTCGCTCACGGACGAATTTAAGGAATGTCGTTCAAAATTGGTTGTTGTGCCAGAAAACATCGATATTGTGTGCGAACTAATAGAGCAAGATCGTCATGTGTCATACCGTGAAATTGAAGCATCTCTGGATACTAATGTATAACAAGCATACAGAAGATTGTAAATGATTATTTAGCCGAGAAAACAATTGTGCGCGTTGGATTCCGCATAATTTGACAATCGTTCAAAAATAGCTCATGTCCGTTGGTGCAAAGAAATGCTCAAAAAATTTAAATCGTGGTGTGTCAATAGCTGTGTATAATATCTACATAGGTGACGAATCTTGGATCAATGCATGTCAGCCTAAAAGTAAACAATAATCGATTATGTATGGATCTTTCAAAATGATCGAAACCAAACAAAAGTTGTTCGCGCAAGAAGCACTTCGAAGCAAATGGTGGCCTGTTTTTTTGGGATAAATGGGCATGTGGCTACAGTGCCACGAGAGAATCGTAGAACAGTTAATTTCGAATGGTACAAAACTATTTGTTTGCCAAATATATCAGGTGGCCATTCTTCGAAGGCCATTTCTTCGAAGAAATAAGAAAAAACAACCAGCAACGTTTCTTCACCATATAAACGCGAGCTTTGACATATCGGACTGTACAAATCAATATTTGACGGTTCAAAACATCGAATTGATGGGTTATCCGCCGTACAATCCTGACTTGGCACCCTTTTGCCACCTGATATTCTTTTGTTTCCGTGCGTGAAGGTTAAACTATATGATCAACGATTTTCGACGCCAGAAAAATCGGTTGATGCGTTCAAAATGCATATTTTAGAGATACCTCAATCAGAGGGAAAACGGAAAAATTGCTATGAAAATTGATTTAAACATATGCAAAAGTGTATCAATCATCGCGGAGAATATTTTGAAAATCAATAAAATCTTTTTCAAGGTCAAATCTTCCCTTGAACAATTATAAGTTTTTGCATCACGATAACGCACCATCGCGCATCGCTACAATTTTTTGCTAAAACTCAAACAAATTGTGTTCCATAAGCACAATATTCACTAGATATGATAACATGTGCCTTATTTTGTCCCCTCGTTTGGAAAAACCACTTCGTTGAGTAGCACCGTTTTGAGTCCATAGAAGTCATTTAAGCGAAGTTGATCGCTGCTTTAACGAAAATACCAGAATTTGAGTTTAAAAACTGGAAAAAAACGCTGGAATAAGTAAAAGGTGTCCCAAAAGATTTTTTTTTTGATATAGCGATATAAATAAAAGAGAGACGTCAATGAAAAAACTTTATTAATTATTGAAATACACATTTTAGGAAAGTACTTTTTAAAAATTGTCACACAAATGCCTTCACGCTCACGCCACTCATCGCAACGAACAGCAAAATTCCTTAGGACGTCTCGGCACATAATCTTTGGAATGACTGCCCTTTTGTGTCGGATAGTTTCTTTTAACTGCACCAAAGAACCCAGTTTATTGACGTAAACTTTCGATTTTATATAGCCCATACAAGAAAAAGTCCATAGGGCTGAAATAAGGTCTACGTGGAGGCCAAATTATTTCACCTCTCCTGGGTGGAATTTATTTGGGAAACAAAGCTGTGTGACATTGCTCCATTCTTTTGAAACCATGTTCTTTGATTATAAACAGCAAAGTTTTTAATCAGTTATCCAATTAACGAATTAAAGTCTCTGACTGGCATCTTGAAACTTTAACTTTTTCACCAGTTCAATTTTGTATGAGTGCTGTTTTAAATCCTTGCGCAGAATGCTATGCAACGATGCTCGAGACAAATTTAAAGAATACACTCCCTTACAAACGGAAAGGTCCGTATTGTCATGAATGGACTGTTCTACCTTATCCACATTTTCGTCACTTCATGATGATCTTGGCCGCCCGGCTGTTCATTCATAATTAAACCGGTTTCTCTAAACTCCTTAATCCATTTCCTGATGAGGAGAACACTTGGCGCATCTTAAATGTTACGCAAACCACGATGACTGCAGAACTTTCTCTACGCTACAGTCGCCGAATGTTTTTGTAAAATTCCGGAGAAACGCTTCATACCTCATACCACCTCTCACATTTGCGTTCTCGCAGTGAGCCAATGAAATAGAAACATTCTCATGGGACACCTTGAATAATGCAGTGAGAGGGGAAAGTTCGGAACGAGACTCTGAGGTGATCGGACGTGTTTGTCTGGTCACCATGGGGACAGATAGCAGTGTCCGTTGGTAGTCTCGGTCGCCGACGTACAGATCTGGCCAAGGGAGCGGACAACCCCGAAGTGTCGTCTCCGCCAGTCGGCACTTCAAACCTAACCCAGAGAATAAGTCTTAGCCCCGAAGTTGGTGAAGAACGAAGCACCGGGACCGGCAGCAACACCAAATCCTTCTTGCCCGGACTCGCTAACATGGAATAAACAGTGTAATACTGTAAGCAGAGGATGGACTCTGTGATGGTCGGTTGCGTTGCGAGCGCGCTGGCCATCGTGGGGGCAGACGTCCATGGCTGTTGACCGTTCCAGCAGCGGGAGTCCGAACTGGATTAGGGAGCGGGCACCCCCCGAGGTTCGTCACGCAGGACGCGTGGCGACCTCAAACCTAACCAAGAGAATAAGCCTTAGCCCCGAAGACGGTGAAGATGAAACGCACTGGGACCGACAACAACATCCAGTCCGTCCATTTTGTGCTATCAACAACATCGAAATAAAACCACTAACACCGGTATAACGTCAAGAAAACAAAAAAGAGAACATCAAGAAATCAAAAAAGAGAACATCAAGAAAACAAAAAAGAGAATAACAAAACAAAATAGAACAGAATAACATCAAGAAAACAAAAAAGAGAACATCAAGAAAACAAAAAAGAGAATAATAAAACAAAATAGAACAGAATAACACCAAGAAAACAAAAAAGAATAGGCCAAAACACCACAGACACGAAGAAGAACCGAACAGCACATCAGTTCATTCAAAAAATCCAGCGACAACGACCAGCGTACCAACCAATCGATCTACGAATAAACTTCCACTGGACTCGACCCTCGCGGGTCGTTTCCGGAGCAGTAATCATTTCACTTCGGTCGATTAATCTCGACCAGTACCGTATGGTACTAACCGCGCCAAAAGGACGGCGCATAAAATCCAGATTGCGACTGTCGCGAAACAGTCGTAATCGTAATAAGAGAACAAAAGTAAGGGCCTCAGGGTCAACTTGACACACAGGATATGAAGAAGAAGAAGAAGTGAGAGGGGATTACATTGGAAGAAGAGACAAAATAAAACTGGACAAAAGTTTTTTGTAATAAAAATTTTGTTTTGTAAATAAAACTTAAACGATATGCACCAAAAACGATATATTTTTTTAAACGATATATTATTAATAAAATATTATGAGATATATTGAATGTGAACTAAAAATATACCAAAAACAACGATATTTAATGTATTAAACCCGTTTACTTACTGATAAAAATCACTTTTAAATGCACTGATAGCGTGTACCAAACCACATTTCTTCGACTCTATCGCGTAATATTTTATAGCTCCACAGGTTATATGTACTGGAGATTTATCACCAATTTTAATTGACATCTTGCGGCTGATGTTTTATTTATATTTGCGATGTTGATTAACGGGCTCAATTGCCGTATGCTTTATTTTTAAATAAGAAATACAAAATAATCAAATAAACGAAGCTGTTTAATTTTTGTTATAGTATTTTCTTTCCTGCCATTTATAGTGTGTTACCAAAGATCCAACATAATGGATACTTTTTATATTTTGTTGTTATTTCTAGATTAATATACAAACTTTTCTTTTAACTCTATAAATCGAATTTGTGCAGTTGTTTTTTTATATGTCATTATATATATATATATATATATATATATATATATATATATATATATATATATATATATATATATATATATATATATATATATATATATATATATACATTCATTCATTCATTCATATTCATTGCTTGTGTATCCCAATTTTAGAAATTCAGCCGTTGTCCACTTCCTAAATCTATTCATATTTCCAACGACCCGTTTACTACAAGTAATTTTACGTTTAAGAATCTTTTTTGTGACCCAGTTTTCATCTGATTATCTAGTCGTTCCACGTCATCCAACCAATGGAATTCATTGGGATCTTATTATAGATGTAATTGGGGGGTTCCCTTGCATTTCCCTTAATTCTTTGTTATTATTTCTCTTGTTTCCTAAGTTTTTGATTTTCTTTCACCCATAAATACACCTTTAAATTTGTCTGTTGCATATCTCTATATTTAATATCTATAATTCTAATTCGTACCATAATGTTGATCTTATAGCTGTCTGGGAATATTCTCCTTTTCTCTGTTCCTTATTTAAAGAACAGAATGTTTCCGTCTCAATCTTTTTCTTGATCTCATTATCCTATAATTGTTTTTTTTTCTGCTATAACTGTTAACCTTTTAAATTTTGCATATATCTAATTTTAAAATTCTTTTATATTTCAAATTAAATTTACCAGTATGTAGTAACTTGATACTTTTGTTTGGATATTACTTTTTGTCAAAACGATTTTTTAATACAAGGTTGTACGATGTTATTGAAAGCGTTCGCCTTGTCGGACAGCTTTTCTAGTTAAAAGGTTTTCTGATTTCCGTTCATTTATTACTCCCAATTTTCCTATATATTTATTGCCTATTTGGTGATATATTTCTTCTAAATCTGCATTGATAATGTCCAATTCGTTCCTCTTCAGATTTGATCAGTCTTATATTTACTATGAAAATACACAGTGGGCAAGTGGAGAATATTAAAAATATTCAAAAAACAAAGAACATTTTTGTACTCCACGTAAAATTCGCAATCTTTCAGTCGCCATAAAATGCCAACAAGCATCTACCGAGACAGGTTTCTGGCTTTAAGCCTTCATCAGTTGGGATTCGAGTTGTATTTTCCGTGCGTGACCAGGGTCCTGACCATATTAATCGGTCAAATCGGATGAAAGCAGCATAGCCATCCGGAGGTTACCAGATATGCATGAAAATGTACAGCGGGCAAGCGGAGAATATTAAAAATATTCAAAAACAAGGAAAAAATTTTTCCTGTGCTACACGTAAAATTCTCAATCCTTCAGTCGCCATCAAACGCTAACAAGCATCTCCCGTGACCGGTTTCTGGCCTTAAGCCGTCATCAATCGGGCTTCGAGTTGTACGTTCGAAAGCAACTGAAGGATTGACTAGGGTTTTGACCATATTAATCGGCCAAATCGGATTTTCCTTGCTTTTTGAATATTTTTATATTTACTAGTTTATTAGCTAGTTATTTACTACCTCTTACTACTCTTTAAAAGTGGTATAACAAATACTTCTGTCCAGTTTTAGGTATTTTTCATTCGTTCCAGATTCTTTGTATTAATGGGCAGATTGTTTCTTCTAGCATAGCGTCACCAGCTTTTATGAACTTTACTGTTATAATGTTTGAACCTACACTTTTATAATGCTTCATTTGAATTAATATTTCTTCTTCTTTCTTTAGCCCTGGTGTTACCTTTTGCGAGTTTTTCATCCATTTAATTATTGTAATGGATTCTTGACACTGATACTTTTTATTTATCTAGTTGAATATATTTTGAATATATCACCTATTTTCTCTTTTTGCGTTTTGATAAACGTTCGTGAGGTCTGCCTTGAGGAAGTTTCCTTCAAGTTTTTGCAATTCTGTTCTACGCATTTGAATTTTTTCCACACATACTTTTAATCCTATTTTGCACTATAAACTAAATATTTGTTCTATTCTCTATTATTTTATATAAATTTATTCTTATCCTTTTCCTTGTTCTACCACTTGCTTGGATTCTAGATGATGATGTCCCCTATCTTCTCGAATGTTGAACAGAGATTTTCGGTCGTATGCTTTCTTGAAGTCTACGAACATGCACATGATTGGGATGTTCCTAATAGCTTTATATTTCAGTATTGTTTTTAAGTTAAATATTTGTTCACTGCATGAGCGACCAATGCGAAGGCCTGCCTGGTACTCGCCACTTTTGTGTTCTAATTGTTCATGTGTTATCTGGAGAAGACATGCTGAGAGGATTTTGTAAGTGACTTGTAGTAAGGAGATTCCTCTGTAGTTGTTCACATCTGTTCTGTCTCTCTTTTTGTGAAGCGGATGGATAAGAGCACATTTCCATTCATCTGGTATTTTTTTTGTTTGCCAGATGTTCATGATAATTTGCGTAAGTTCCTGCAGTGAATTTGGTCGGAGGTTTTTCAATAGTTCCGCGGTGATACCATCTTTACCGGATGTCTTGTTATACTTTAGTTTGCGTATGTGCCTGTGTTGATGAGTGGGTATAGATTCTGAGTGGGTATAGAATCAATTTTCCTCGGGTATAGAATCAATTTTCAATCTTGTGTTGCGTTCGGGACAATTGAGGAGATCAGAGAAATAGTGTGCCAGTTCCTGACAATTCTCCTGATTGGTTAGCGCTCATCTCCCATTCCACTTTCTGAAGCAAAGATTTTGCCGTGTATATTCACGGATTTCTCTTGAGATAGATCTATAAAAGTCTCTTGTATTGTAATTGCAAAAATTCTCCTCTATAGAGTCTAGTTGTTCCTATATGTACTTTCTCTTAGTTTGCCTGATAACTTTTGCGGCCTGTTTTCTAGTCCCGTCAAAAAGCTGTTGACTTTCTGGGGATTTTTTTAGTGTTGTATTCCTGAAATGCGCGTTTGCATCGCTGCAATACACTTTCGCATTTCGAGTCTCTCCAAGGGTTTTGTGTGTTCTTTTTCAATCGGATCAGTTCCTGTGCTTTGGTGTAATTTTTTTGTGGGATTTTTCCCATGCATCTGCCTGTTCCTTTTCCCATTCCTATGTTATGTTGGATTCTTTGATCTTTTTTGTGTCGAATTTCGATAGATGTGTTTTCTTGTGATGAGTTCTCCTTGGGATGAACTTGACTTTGATTTCTGTTAGGTCTGTGGACTTGGACAGCTTGGATCTCTCTTGTTGTGGGATGAGATCGCAAGGTGGTCTATCTAGAATTCTCCCATCTGTTGAATAGGCGATCCCCATGTCTTCTGTTTTCGTGCAGATTTTCATAGGGATCTTCAGGTTATTCTGTTGGCGTAGTTCGATGAGTTTGTGTCCCGTTCTTGTAAGTAAATTTGTGACCGGGAAATTTGCCTACAGTTTTCTGTTGGATATTTTCGCTACCGATTTGTGCTTTAAAGTCGCCCAGTAAAATTTTGACGTCATCCATTGGGACCTTTACCATTACCTTCAGCTTTGCGCAGTGGCATTATCGTAACCGATGAGGTTTATCCGAGGTGCGATTTTTGCTGGGAGACGTTAAAGTAATTTTTCTTTTACATTGCTACTGGTTATAGGCGACATCCCCCTCCACGTGGGCTTCTAGCGGTAACGAAGGGCTGACAATTAATCGTTCGGTGTGACCTGTCGAACGCCATAAGCTCCAGTCTACGGCAAAGAGGTGTTAGAAAGGGATTGGGGAACTATTTTTACAAGGGCTCTGCTGAAGCTCCGGCTAGGCTGATCTGGCGCTGCGAGGCTCTGCAGCGGGCAGTGTGGAAACGGAACATATAAAGCAGAAAAGAGTTCGGGACCAAACACCGGGACCGGGTTCGGGCGGAAGAAATGGAGATCCCGATAGGAACGGGGATTAAGGAGAGTTTACCTAGAAGCCCAAAAGAAGAGAAGGCTAAATTCCTGGAGAGGATGGAAATTGTTATGGATTGTGTCCGTAAGCTTGAGGTGAACATCGAGGCGTCGGAAGATAGGAACAAGAAAAAGAAGCTGGCGAAAATAACGAGGCTTCTGGTGGGAAAACTTGATGAAATAAGCCATCAATTCACAGCTGTGGTAGATAATAACTAAGAGTTGAATATTAGGGAAAAACTGTCGGAAATTAATAATTTAATAAGCTGTCAGAACTATACCGCGAAAGAACAGACTAAGATTCTGGAGGAAGAATCTTAGTAGGAATAGAGAGCAGACGTACGCAGGGGCTGTATCTGCGAATGCAGTAAAGGTCAGCGGCATAAGAAGACCGGTACCGGTCTCAAAGAATTATAAGTTGCAGATATCCAAATCAACTAATGGCAAAGACATGCTTCCTGATGAGTTAAAGAAACTCGTTATGCAGAAGATTAACCCGAGCAAACTGGGTATTAAGCCGTCCAGAATTTATTCAACCAAAAATAACAAGGTAATTATAGAATCAGCAACTAACGACCTGGCCAAATTAGCAGAATCTGATGAGATTAAGAAGTTAGATCTAGATGTTTCGTCTGTTGGTAAGTTTAAACCCGAATTACGATATACAACGTTCCAGCAAGCATTAAAAAGGAGGAGTTGAAACAAGAAATAATAGAGCAAAATTTCTTGGACTCTTGGGCGGAGGATGAACCAAATATCAGTCCTATATTTAAATTTGGCCCTAGAGACCGACATTATGTGCGCTGGGTGTTAGAGGTTGATGGTGTTACGAGAAAGAAGATTTGGACAGAAGTGTCATCTATCTGGGCTGGCACTCTTGCAAAGTGGAAGATAGGATCCAAATAACCAGGTGCTTCAAGTGCCACGAATTTGGACATACTTCAACTAAGTGTTCTTCTGGGCTCCGTCTAGAGATTTTCGTTTACAAGCGCAATTAGCATCTTTTACGGATCTGACTTCGAGATACAGGAATGGTCCTGTCATCTGGGCTATAGATGCTAATGCTCATCATCCCTTATGACATTCTCGTGAGGCTGATGAGCGAGGAGAAACTCTTGCTGAGAATTCTCGCTAGAGAACTTGCAAGTTCACAACGTTGATAGGACCCTGACAACCTTCAGTAGTCCTCTGGGGGAAAGAATATAGATGTCACACTTAGTATAGATGATTAATATAGATGTCACACTGTTGATAAAATCACTGACTGGAATGTGCTGGAGGACTCGCTGAACAATCACCGTCTAATTACCTTTAATTGGAAGCTAAACCATGAAATTTCAAACACCATAGTGAAGAGCTCTTTGAACAAGATCAATATGGAGAAAGCCTTGGATTTGTGTATCCGGAGCTTAGCAAACCTGGAAATAAACTTGTGGGAGCCTACGATGGTCAGTATTAATAAACGAGTTTTTGAGTTAGAACAGCTACTCGTCTGGAGTGCTCGTCTGGATGAAATTAGGAAGAATTGCCTTAGGCAGAGAAGGGCATATCAAAGAGCTCAGCAAGATATGGAAAGAACTAGATTGAGGAACGTATATCTTGAGACGTATATCTTGAGACGGCGAACTTCGTAACGACCCTTGGAGTATTCCGTATAGGCTGGCATCGGGCAAATCGAAGAGGACTAGGAACGTTGTGAGCAACATTGTTTCTGGCCCGGGTGATGACGGGACTATGGATTTTGAACAGACGGTCGAAGCTATTATAGAAAAATTCATTACTGATGATGTTCTGGCGGAGGAAACACCGGAGCAGGCGCTGCACAGGATGATGGCTGCTGATTATGACCTACCGGATACGGAGAGACCTTTAATAATCAGGAACAGGTGGAAGATTACCTATTAAGGATTAATATTAGGGAGGCCCCGGGTCCTAATGGGATTCCGGGGATTGTCCTGAGAACGGCTGCGGTCGCAATCTCTGAGTATGTTAACCGTATTTTCAATGACTGCTTCATCTTTTCGTATTTTCCGAGAAGATGGAAGGAGGGAGTTTTGGTTACAATCCCTAAACAGGGTAAGAGTCCGGACAGTCTGAGTGATTTAAAACCTGTCAAGCTGCTGCCCATTCTGGGGAAAACATTTGAGCATTTTATTCGTCAGCGATTATTCTCACAACTAGGTGAAGAAGAATTTCATGATTTGTCAAAGGCAAAGAAACGAGACAGGTCCTATGAAAATTTACTAAATACATAAGTCAGAGTCAGTTCAGGTACACAGCAGGCATATTCTTGGACATTCGAGGTGCCTTTAATAACGTTTGGTGGCCTGCAGTTTTGCACGCTCTTAAGATCAAGAATCCGCCTAAGTACTTCTTTTTTACGTTGAACTCCTATTTCGCAGACAGGGAAGTTAGGTTAGATGTCGGGCCGGATATGGCTAGAAAGAGGCTCCATAGGGGATGCCCGCAGGGGTCGAAGCTGGGCCCAGTGATCTGAAACCTAGTGGTTGATACACTTCTGAGCAGTTTTGACAATTATCCTGAGTTTGAGATTCTGGCATATGCTGATGATTTAGCGATTATTACCGGAGGAAATAGCCGACCTGCACTAGAGACCAAGATGAATAAAGCATTGGAGTTGGTGCACCAGTGGGCCAATCTTGGGAAGCTAGAAATTTCATCTGAGAAATCTTCGTATCTGGTCTTCGGCAGGAGATTAACCAGAAATCCTACCATCAAGATTGGAAACTTAATTGATGATAAATTGTCGTTTGCTGCACACATAACATCTGTCTGTGATAAGAGCAAAAAATTATTTCATCTGCTTAAAAGATCTTTGAGTAAGGTTTATGAGACCACTGCGGACTCGTTGCGAAAAATATTTTTTGGGGCGGTGATGCCAGTCCTGAGCTATGGATCGGAGTTGTTTGTCGATAAACTAATGCAAGTGAGAAATAGGTCTAAGCTTCAGTCGGTAAGGGGGTCCGTCTCCCGAACCATTATTGGAGCTTATGTCACCACTTCCGTTGCGGCGGCCTCAGTTCTGGCCAGAATTCCGCCGATCGAAGATTTAATTTTGGGGCCTTGGACCTTAGAACGCACTTGGCTGGATTGCAAATCTACAGATATGAAAGTTTGATACCTGGGGAGCCGAGGCTACCCAGGAAAACTATTAAAGAAGCGCTAAGGGAGAGGAATTTAATGAAATGGCAGAACGAGTGGGATGAGGACGAAACGGGAAGGGTGACTTATCAGTTTCTACCGAATATTAAGGACTGGCTGAAGGCCCATATGGAATTTAACAGGAGTCTATCTCAGGTACTGACTGGCCATGGGCAGTTTCGGACACATATGAAGAGAATTGGTAAGGTTGAGGATGGACGTTGCCTGATTTGCGAGGAAGATGATAATCCAATCCACAGATTGGTAAATTGCAGAGGCTTTGAGGTTGAGAAAAGGAATCTTATTAGAACAGTTAATCTGGAATGGCCGGGCCTCGCCGGAGAGAATCCTGAAGCGGCTACTAGAAACAGGAAGAACTGCTATGCTGGGGAGCTTCGTGGCCACAGACTCGGGTGCATCCTGGCTGTTTTAGAGTTGGCTTTTAGTTTGGGGTACAGGATGTTAGCTTTTGTTCAGGTCATAGGTTAAGTGTTTTTAAGCTTATATTCATTTTAGCGTAAGTCATGTAGCAATCTTAAAATTTGGCAATATTACGTAGAGTTCATTATTTGGCATATTAATATTTGGATAGTTTGATTTTATAAGGGATTTTATGGGAGGATTTTCAGGTACCTCCCGGACTTTGTCCAAACTTTGTGGGATCCACTTCTCTTTGCCATTCTCACTTGTTATTATATAAATAATACCGGAATCTAGGATTAGTCAATACATATTATAAAGTGTTCTTTTAATAAAGATGTAAGGCATTAGAATAAGAAGAAGCGTTCTAATTACATTTTCTGTTTATCTTACCTCGTTCGAAGTCTTGGTTGTCTTAGTTCTGTGAATACCTTTTTTAGTTTATATTTTCTTATTAATTAATTAATTTAATTATTTAAAGACTAAGAGGGGCACCGTCTGTCCCCTTCAGGACCAGACGGTGGAGAGGGATATGGTGGCAGCCCCCGCTTCTTCTTCTTTTCTTTTTACCATTACCTTATCTAGTGTTGCCCAGAATATCTCTGTAGACTTGGGGTTTTTCTTGTTGCTCCCGTTTGTTGAGGCATATACGTTGATCATGATGTCTTTTTTATTGGCGCACTGTATGCGCATTGTCATTAGTCTATTGTTTATGGGGATGATTTCCTTAATAGAGTTAGTTATCCCTTTGTGTACCACAAAGGCCATGCCCAGAAGCGGAGCGCCCCTGGCGACTCGTTTGTCTGTCCTGCTTTTGAATATGCGATAGTTCCCTTAGTCCAGCGTGTCTTCATCCGTGATGCGTGTTTCTTGTAGGGCAAGCACAAGTATCTTTTGCCTGTCAAGTTCTGAAGTTAGGTTGTGAAGTTTTCCTGGTTGGATCAGCGTGTTGATGTTGAATGTGCCAATATATATAGGTATTTTCTGAGGACATTTGAACCAGGGATTGTTAGTTCCTGGAGCGAGGTGTACAGCCCCACCCTCTGGGTGAACAAACACCGACCAAGTTGCCGGGGTTGCCACTGCAGACGCGACTTGGGTTTTTCTGCCAGAGCCCTGTTAGCCGTCTGTTCCCGAAATATATATATATATATATATATATATATATATATATATATATATATATATATATATATATACATAAATATATATATATATATATATATATATATATATATATATATATATATATATATATATATATATATATATATATATATATATACATAAATATATATATATATATATATATATATATATATATATATATATATATATATATATATATATATATACATCATCATCATCATCATCATCAGCCCGCATCGATCCACTGCAGGATGAAGGCCTCTTCAGCATACTTCCAACCTTCACGGTCCTGGGCTTTCCTCTGCCACTCGGGTCCAATATACTTAACGATGTCATCAACCCATCGTGCTTTCGGTCTTCTTCGCGGACGTTTGCGATCAAGCGGTATCCATTCCAGGATTGCCCTGGTCCATCTGTCGTCCCATCGCCTCGCTATATGGCCTGCCCATCTCCATTTCAACTGTTTTACTCTTCCAATGATGTCACATACTTTTGTTTGTTCCCTGATCCATGCGCAGGACTTTCTGTCTCGTCTTGTAATGCCAAGCATACATCTTTCCATTCCCCTCTGTGCCACCCGAAGTTTTTGAATTGATTGCGATGTGAGTGTCCAGGTTTCACTTCCGTATGTCATAACGGGTAGAACGCACTGATCGAATACTTTTCTTTTCAGGCAAAGTGGGAGTCTGCTCTTAAACACTATGTTGAGCCTACCAAACGCCTGCCAGCCACATTTAACACGCCGTTCCACCTCCCGGGCGGTATTCCCCTCCATGGAAATCCTCTGCCCAAGATATATAAAGCTGTCCACAATCTCTAAATCCCTTCCTAGAACTGAAATTCTTCTGTCCTGAGCAAAGTTATTGAACATAATCTGACTCTTTTTCAGGTTTATTTTCAAGCCAAATGGTTCGCCAGCCCTTTGCAGTTCTTGTATGCGTCTTTGCAGCTCCTCTGGGTCTTGTGAAATGAGAATAATATCATCTGCAAATCTAAGATGGTTTAAGTTTGCACCATTGATCTTTACACCATCCTGTTCCCAATCCAGTTTACGGAATACTTCTTCAAGGCCAGCCGAGAAAAGAATAGGCGATATTGCGTCACCCTGCCGTACACCTCGTTCTATATTAATTCCCACTTCAAGATCATCAAAGTGAATTGTGGCTGTAGCTCCATTATATATCGATTCTAATAGGTTTACATAGGCTCTCTCTACACCTTGGCTAAGCAGTGCATCCATTATCGCATGCTTTGAGATTGAATCAAATGCTTTTTCGTAGTCGATAAAAGCCAAGCACAGTGGCATGGTGTATTCGTTGTGCCTTTCTATGACCTGCTGTACAACCTGGATGTAATCCATTGTACTGAATCCACTTCTGAATCCTGCTTGTTCCCTTGGTTGTGCGTCATTCAGTTTTTTTAATATTCTTTTAGAAATTATCTTAGTGAAAACTTTGTACATCACTGATAGGAGGCTTATTGGACGGTAGTTCTTTAAATCTTCCTGTGCTCCTTTTTTATGTAAAAGGATCACTTCTGCATTTTTCCATAAGTCCGGTACTTTTTGTTTTTTGAGGCATTTTGAGTATCATTTTGCCAGTGTTTTATGTAACGTCCGACCACCAGCTTTTAGCATTTCGACAGTTACACTATCCTTTCCTGGAGCCTTGCCGTTCTCCATCAATTCTATAGCATTTGTTACTTCCTCCACTAGGATATCTGGCATTATATATTGTTCTTCCCTGGGTATTGCTGTCCCTGACTGGCTCTGATCTTCATATAACTGGGAATAAAACCTTCTGACAATCTCTAACATTTGGGTACGCGTCCTGCACACTGTGCCATGCTCACGCTTTAAAGCATATATTTGCGTTCTTTTGTTTCTCAGCTTCTGTTTAGCTTTGTTAATTCCTTTGTTTTCTTCCAGGGTTTTTTGCACTAGCTGCATATTGAATCGGCGCGTGTCCTCTCTGATACGTTTTCTTATAGTTTTGCAGAGCTCAGTGTACTCGACCCTGCCAAAAGGACTACCTGCATTTCTCATTGCTCGCCGTTTCTTCATTAAATCAATGGTCTCACTGGAGATTTTTGTTTGTTTGAGACATTTTTCCTCTGGTGCTATTGAAGCAGCCGTTTGAAGTACATTGTTGGCGATTTCTTCATATTGAACTGATATTTCCACGTCCTCTGGATCTTGTAACGCAGCAAACCGGTTTGACAAAGCAATCTCAAAATCGCTTCCTCTCTCCAGCAGTTTTCCAGAATCCACCTTGCCCTTCTTTGATCTTACCATTCTTTCGCGCTCTTTTCGACAGTCAATCCGAACCCTTGCTCGTACCATTCGGTGGTCACTTCCAACATTAAAATTGTTAAGGACAGTACAATTGGTAAATATTGTTTTATCGTTGGTCATGATGTAGTCAATTTCGCTTGTGAGCCCAGATGGACTTTTCCATGTCCATTTTCTGCTGATATTTTTCTTATAGAATGAATTCATAATATATAGTTCTTGTCCTTCAGCAAAATCAACTAATCTGTCACCTCTATTGTCTCGCTCACCAGTTCCATATGGGCCAGTTGCATTTTCGTCTGTTCTTGTTGTTCCAATTCTGGCATTAAAATCACTCATCAGGATTTTGTACCTACATTTCTCCTTGTATAAAAGCTGGGCCACATCATCATAAAATTCCTCAATTTCCTCATCTTTATGGCTTATAGTTGGTGCATAAGCTTGGACGATTTGAAGCCTAAACTTTTTATTCAGCTGAATGACGCATTGGGCTAATCCGTCGGATGTACTTTCAAATTTTACCACACTGTCCTTCAGCTTTCGATTGATGAGGAATCCAATTCCGCCACATCGGCCATTTTCCGTACCTCGAGTGTAGAGCACGTGTCCAGTTGGTTCCAGTTTGATTAACTCTTCACCCTTCCTTCGTGTTTCACAGAGCCCAATAATATCCCAATGTATGTTGTCAAGTTCGATTAACAGTTCTTGCAATCGGGCCTCTGTTTTCATAGTCCGTATATTTAACATTGCAATGTCAAAAGTCCAATGGCAGCCTGATCTAACCCGGTGATTCTTAGCACCCTCTGCCTTGGGGCAGGTCTTCCCGCTGCCGTAGGTAGTTGCCCCTTGGCCTCCGGGGAATGAGGGCCGTGTTTGAGGTTGTACTGTCATATTTCAACATATTAAAATACCATGTTACCATATATACCATACCATATATACATATATACTAATTAATGTATGTATCTTTCCTAGTAATTCCTTAAATAATCTAAAGATATATATTTCGGTTCGTTAAACCTATTTTTGAAAACTAATTGGCACCATGAATGATAATTTTAACAATGGCATTAAAATTACTTTACAGTTCTATATGATTGTGAATAAAAAACAAAAAAAAAGAATAAAACGTTTTTGAAAAAAGAAATTAATTAGCCACTTTCTATTTTAGATAGGATTTATTGTTGGTATATAAAATCTATGCCACTATTTTGTATTATGTCTTATATATGGTTCTACGATCGTTATCATTCACAAACTTTAATGTCTCTACCTAGAAAATTATTCAGATTGAACGCTTGTTTGACCATTCTGTACAAATATCTAGTTATATGGCGTACTTCAGATTTATGTCATGTTTTAAGTGACATCTGGGAGGTGACGTTAGATTTAAATATTCCATGTTGAAAGAAAAGTACACTTGCTGTAAAATTCAAATATTAGAGCTTAAACCGAAAACACTCCTAAGGTTTTAAAATTATTAATAACTATTCATGATTTTTTAAAATAAATTAATAAAAATCTAATGGTAATGGAGAACATTATTGTTAATTCTTATTCAAGTTAGCCTTATAGTGTTATTTTATATTAATTTGTATTACTGGTTCGGTTTTGAATATTTTCACATTAGTTAAATAATGTTTAACATATTTCCACATTGACAAGAATATTTATTAAAGTTATGGTAAAAGAAAAAACGAGCATTCTTATAAATCCGGAATTAGGGTTTAATAGGTTATATTGAACATTTTCTGTTACAATCTGCATGTGTGTTTTAGAAAGTGTCTATACATGTTTTCCATTCTTTATGGTTCTGTGCAATATTTTTAGTTCTGGGATGGATTTTCTGGTTTCCTCTGTGATTGTTCTCTTCCATGTTTTACAGGATTTACCTATTTTTTTCTTGGTGAATTTCAAAGCTAAGCAAACGGGGGCGTTAGACTAAAACCTAACCACTAATATTTCTTTATTTTAATTTCTTTAATTCTATATTTTAGATTTTTTTGGGCCAGTAAATACCTAATATATTTCTAAGACCTTTATTTATGAATATGGATTACAGAAAAAAATAAAAGCTCCCTGCAAAAAAATAGACTAATTGAATAAGTGTAAAGAAAATTTGAAAGTACTCCGTAATGAACAACTGGCAGAACCCCATTAAGTTAAGCTGGAGTTAAAGAAAACTGTATGGCATACTTACATCAGTACTTTTTCTAAGTGATATGGTAATTTATAAAAGGACAAGCAATAAACAGAGAGGAATTCATTGGAATTTAATGGGATGCTAGAGGACGTGCACTACGTGGACGATGTTTGTTTATTGTCAACAGATATTCGAAGTCTGCACATTCAAATAAACGTCTAGTAAAAGAATCAAAGGAAATTGGCCATAACATAAAGAGAAATAAAACAAATATTTTCATAATTACCACTATAGAGACCGCAACGTAGAAAATATAATATTAGAAATCGTATAAGAACTGACCTATCTTGGTAACACTATGTCAAATAATGGAGAAACAGCACCAGACATCCTAGAATATATGTGAAAAAAAATTGCCACCAAAAAAAACCGTATTCACCAAAATTAAGTTATACAGTTCAAACGCCAAATCAATGCTGCGTTATGATTTTTGAATATGGATAGTTACTAGAGTAATTAAAATAAAACTTTCTAAATAAATGTCATAAATAGAGATTTAGATCAAATAAAAATTTTGAATGTTGAAAAAATTTGAGAAAACTCTATCACAAAATATTTTTACGCGATATCCCTACTATTCAATGTCTAGTTATGTCAAGTACTTGATGAAAATGTTTTTGTTCGGTTTTACACGTATGCTTTTTTTAAACAAGAATTAACTAAATAGGTGAGAAATGGTGCGTTTCGTTAGAGCATGATTTAACTCCACTGAAAAAATATTTGTAGTTCACATACCATTAAAAATATACATCATTAAAAAAATGCTAATTTCGTGAACATTAGTTTTTGCGTCGTAAAATCCTCGCCAAAACTGAAGGCAAATCGAAACATTATGGAGAGGTAATTTCGATGATATCGAACGCGCCCTTTAGATGCTCATGAATTGGCCAACAAAAATCATAACATTGCGTTGAATGGCTGGTGAAAGTTAGAGAGATTGTTGAGATGATAAACACCACGAACGAACGTATACTGAACATTCCAGGCTAACGTTTGGACATGAGGAAATTGTCAACATCATAGGCCCCGCGTTTAGAACGGAATAGAGTGATCACTTCATAGCGGTGTTTCGATATACATTATGTCAAAAAAGTACCGGGAATTGATCATTTGAAAAGCCCGCTTGAAGGGATTGTCAAAATTATTCTTATCGCTAGGTTGGCACAATTGTCCTCTATAGCGAGGTTTGAACAGTATCTGTCATTTAGTTTGTTTACAATGCTTGATTTCAGTTTTGCGATTTTTACAATGGATAAAAACATCGAACAAAGAATTTGTCTTAAATTTTGCATTGCAAATGGAATTTCGTGTGTCGAGTCGCTAAGAATATTGCAGAAGGCTTACGGTGAATCAGCTTTATCTAAAAGACACGTGCATAGTGGTACAATGCATTCAAAAGCGGTCGAGATATGGTGGAAGATTTGCTTCGCTCTGGTCTGCCATCAACGTCTTCAACTAAAGTCAACATCGCCAAAGTGAAGAAAATGGTGACTGAAAATCGTCATTTAAGTTTGAGAGAGAAAGCCGCTGATCTTTCTGTGTCTCACGAATCAATCGTACCATTTTAAGTGATTGTTTGGGCATGAAACGCGTTACCGCTCGACTAGTGCCGAAAGACCTGAATTTTCTTTAGAAACTCAATCACATAAAGGTCGCTGAAGACATGCTAGAACGAGTCAATTCCGACCCCACATTTATAAAACGCATTGTAACTAGTGATGAGACATGGGTATACGAGTTTGACATGCAAACCAGTCAACAAGTTTGGGAAAGGCTTCTACAAACTGAGCTGAAACCGACAAAACCACGTCAAAGCCAATCAAAAGTTAGGGTGATGTTGAATGTTTTCTTTGATTATCGCGGTGTTGTGCACTAGGAATTTTTGCCAGAAGTTCAGTTATTTGAGAGAGCAAATTCGTTGAAAAAGGCCAGATTTGTGGAAAGAAAACTTTTGGATTTTATATCACGACAACTCACCATCTCACAAGGCTAATATTGTGAAGAAATTTCTGGCCAAAAACTCAATAAACACCATCGAACAACTACCTGACTTACCTAATATGGCTCCGGCTGACTTCTTTCTCTTTCCAAAATGCAAATTACAACTTCGAGGCACCCGTTTTTAGTCGACAGAAGACATTAAAAGAGAATTCGCGGCGAGAACTAAAGTCGATATCGGAAAATGCGTTTAAAAATGTTTTGACAATTGGATTATTCGATTCCATAAGTGTATAGTTCGGAAGGAGCCTACTTTGAAGGCGATACAATAAATTTGGATAAATAATAAACATTTTTTGTTTTATTGACCAATTCCCGGTACTTTTTTGACAGAATGTATACACAGTGCGTCCATTCAGTATCACTACTCGTCCGGAAAAATGTGATTAAATCCAAATACTTGGCATTTTTTATGAATTGTTATTCGAAGTATTCTCCTCTCGCTCCGATACATTTGTTATATTGTTTCAATAGTAATTCAAATGCCTGCTCTAGCTCATTTTGTGGAATAGCATTCAAACCACGCATCGAAGCTGTTTGTATGGTCAAGATATTTGGATGGAAGATATTAATATCTTTAAAAACTCCTTTTTAACTTTGGGAATAAGGAGAAGTCACAAGGGGCTAAATCTGGTGAATACATTGGTTGATCACACAGACTTGGTTTCGGGCTGAAATTTAACGATGTGTGACTTGCCGCATTATCGTGCAACAAACTCCAGCTGTCTGGATCATGATATTCTGGCCAAATGCGTCGAATTTTATGCATCAATCTTTTCTGGAATTCTAAATAGTATTACTCAGTGACAGTTTGACCAGTTGGAACGAACTATTTGTGGATGATGCATTTGCTATCGAAGAAAACAATGAACATTTTCCTGATTTTTGAAGCAGTTTTTCGTGTTTTTTTTTTGCTGCGGCGAGTTTTGCGACTTCCATTTCACACTTCGGCGCTTAGTTTCTGGATCGTATTGAAAACACTATGTTTTATTCCCCGTAACAATTAATTTTAGGAAGTTTTGATCATTTGTGATGGCTGCGACGACCTCTTGGAATGATTGACACGAAGTCATTTCTGCTCCTCCGTCAACGTGTGTGGAATAAATTTTGCACACACCTTCGTTTTACCAAAATCCTTGTAAAGTATGAGTCGAATCGTTTCTTTGCCGATATCCAAAGCCTCTTCCATAATTTTTAGTGAAGCTTGTGATAATTTGCTTCAAAATGGCAAACTTTTTCGATCATTTCGTAGGCGTGCGAGCTGAAATTGGTCTCCCTTCGCGTTTGTCATCTTCCAGCGACTCTCTGCAATCCAAAAGACCGCCTGGGTCAAACGAAAAAAATTTTAAATGTCGAATTACCTGCATTGTTGGAAGAAGACGATGTGCAAACTCAACAACAAATGGCAGAGAGGTTACTGAACCATATGCGATCGCCTGCATTCCATGGAAAAGATCCAAAAGGCAGGAAAATGGATGATGCATTTCCCTCTGCCTATGATACAATACCCTCTGAACGACAGACAGATGGAAAAGCGAAAAACGGTGTGCGAAGTTTTGCTTTCTCGGTATGAAAGAAAGATTATTTTTGCATATGATCGAAACTGGAGGCGAAAAATGGATATATTTCGAGAACCTAAAACGCAGAAACTCATGGATTGACCCAGGACAATCATTAACATGAAAGAAGACAATGCTGTGCATTCGATGGGATCAGAAGGGTGTCGTGTACCATGACTTTCTGAAACCAGGTGAAACAGATAATACTCTTCGCTATCATCCACAAATGATCAATTTGAACCATGCATTGATCGAAAGGTGACCGGGATATGTTACACGTACAAGGTACGGAAAGGTGACTTTGCAGCACGACAACGCTCCATCATACACAGCGAAAGCGGTCAGAGATACCATTTCTGTACTTCGCTGGGACCTCTTGCCCCACCCGCCGTACTCACCAGATTTGGCCTCTTCCAACTACCACTCATAATTAAGGAGATGTCGAAAAATGGCTTGAAGACTTAACCACCTAAAATATGCACCGTTTCTCTGGGGGGACATCTACAAACTTCCAAAGAGATGGGGAAAATGTGCAGCTAGAGATGGCGCATATTTTGAATAAATAATTTTTTATCTTTCTTCCAAATTAAACGTGTTTTTTTTTAAGAAAAAATGATAAACTATTAACCGCCACACGTGGTATATCTGTGGGACGGATTACATATTTTTAGATTATTTATTTTTATATTATTATATTATTATATTATTATATTATTATATTATTATATTATTATATTATTATATTATTATATTATTATATTATTATATTATTATATTATTATATTATTATATTATTATATTATTATATTATTATATTATTATATTATTATATTATTATATTATTATATTATTATATTATTATATTATTATATTATTATATTATTATATTATTATATTACTTATTTATACCTTTCAATACATTATTTGTTTTCTATCATCCATTATAAATTGATTATAAAAAAATTTCTTATTTGCTCTAAATTTCTTCTAAAGTGTAAACGGGTGTCTCGGCGTGCCGGCGCCTGTTAAAGGGCACAGCTTCACTCTTGGGTGCCACCCACTGCTTCTCGTATTTACAGCTGAAGATTAATCCTGCATTTGCACGGATTGTAACTTTCGAGGCGGCAGGACACCGACATGGCTGCTTGGTCCGACGCTTAGGTGGCCTGATTTTCTTCTTAGGTATAGCCGTTTATTAAGTATGCACATTTGCATTGTTGTAGGAGCAACATTATAGACAGAATTTTTTTCAGAATACACAGTTATACAGATTAATTAATGTTTGAAACATTGGTGGTGCAAAAACTATATTTGTTAAAGTAACTTATGTTATGAATTGAATGTGACAATATTACACTACGTCGAGTAACATACATTCTGAAGCGCATTACTTTATTCAAGGCGATCACAATATATTTTTTACTAAGAATCGATGTTTACAGCTGTGTAGGAGTTGAAGCGTTCTTATTTGACTATAAATTCTACTAAAATTTAAAAATATATATGTGAATGGAACTTTCACAAGTTTACAATAGGTTTATGATATAAAAAAAATCGAGAATCAGTTGAAATAAATCGGAAAAATGATTTGTAGAATATTGGTTTAAAAATCTGGACGTTGTTAGAAGGACGTCAAGCAAGCTCACATAAGAACACCGTTGCTTATTAGTTTGTTCCCTTTAGATAATCCTGTGTCAACTCCAATAAGTAAATATTCTATCAAATATTTAACAATAAATAAGCAAAGATGAATATCTAAAATTTTTACTACAATTAAAATTGTATGTATTGCATTTGTTTCGACATACCGTGCCTTTTTCAAATACGAACTATATTAAACTCGCTTATACAATTACATAAAGATAATTACCCAATTAGACCAGTAGTTTCATTTGTTACAGCTCCTTCAATCAAATTATCAAATAACCAATTAAAATCATTTTACAATATACGAATTTTAAACCAAAATATTACATTGTAAATACCTAATATCTTATCAATAATATAAATTATATTAATTTACCAAAAAAATTCAAACTAATTTCTTTCGATATACAAAATTTATTCCGTGTATACCACCAAACGAAGTAAAATAATTAGTTGACAAATTACTTCTTAAAAATAAAACTGTTTTAATAATGAAATAAGAAATTTTAGAGCTACAGTCAATTACTTCGGATCAGAATTATTTTGAATTTAATAATTCATTTTATGTTTCGAATGACGGTTTGATAATGGGGAACCCCTTAAGTCCTTTACTGGCGGAAATTTTTATTATCAACTTAGAAAATAATATAAATCAACATCAGTTGTTTAAATCATTAGTGGTACAGATATGTTAATGACATCCTAATGTGTTTTACAGGTTCTGATAGACAATTAAATCAATACTTATGTAAATTCTTTACATAAGAATATTAAATTCACAGTTGAAGAAAAGCAATATGATAGTATTAACTTTTTAGAAGTAACAATTATTAGAAAATATTATAAACACGATTTTGCAATTTTTATAAACCATAACATACAGATTTAGTTATACACAATAAATCTCGTCATCCTTATTTACAAAAGATGATTATGACTAGTTATAATAAAAACATTAATTTAATATATTCTGTCAATAATATCAAGAATGCAGCGTACAAAGACACTACATATATAAGAAAAGTTACCAAATTAGTGTCTAAACATTTATCCAAAATAAACGATATAAATATTGTACTGAGCTGTTATGAATTATTTGAATGCAGTGCATGAAGGAGATAGTAGTGGTAGTATTTCATACAGAACGGTTTAGAGACAACATTTCAAATTTGGTTTGTATGAAAGTAATAGACTCATTAGGTCTACTTCAATAAAGTTTTTAGTATGATTTATTGTAAGTGAAAATAAGAGTTATACTTATTCGCTTACATAGGAGGCTGGCTGTATATTGTCGATATGCTATCGTATTGTTTACTAATGAACTGCAGCTTCTCTGGTATTGTAAGTAAATATTGTATTGCTTTTACTGGACTAGTTGATACTTCGAAGTTAACTTGTATGAGCTTTTTCAATTTGTATTTGGTATTCATTCTATGAGAATGCCTAACTGATGTTACCACTTGACATTTATTATTTGATGTTACAAAATAATATATCTCACAAGTCAATGGGAAAGGTCATTAGTGAAAAGTAAAAATAAACTGATATACACAGTTTGTCGGAAAAATAACAGAACTTTTTACATTAAAATATAAAACAACTAGATATTTTGCCAAAATTCCTTTTTGTTCAAAATACACTTCTTTTGCATCAATGGGATGGATACGTTCAACTAATGCTAGCAGAGATTTTTTTGTATTTTTTTCGGAATCGCTTGAAAAGCCCTAGTCACGTCTTCTTGGGATTGTGTAACATTGCCATAAAATGTTTTTGTTTTCATGACCAGTTCGAGTTTTGAGAAGAGGAGATAGTTACATGGAGATAAATCAGGCGAAATCGGAGAATATTGAAGCACATAGACTTGTTTTTTTTTCGCCAAAAATTCACGACCAGTGACGATTCTGTGACATTATCGTGCAACAAAAACCAACTTCTCGGCGCTCGATATTTGATCCTCACTCGAACGTTTCTCTTCCACAAACGCTCCATAACACCCAGTAATATTCACTAATGACATTTTGACTTGAGGTATTTTAAATATTTTTTTTGCCGGCCCGGCCTGGCCGGTCGTCTTCCAAAGCTTCACGACAATCCTGGAATCGCTTATACCACTGGAACATATGTGTAGGGGATAAGCAATCATTACCATCTTTTTTTTCATCAACTCAATCAAATATTTCTGTAAAAGTTTTACTGATCTTGAAACAAAATTGAATATTAGCCCTTGGTTCCATCATATTTTTATTACGAGGTAACAAAAGTCACTGCAACTTTAAGCTCTATCGCTTGACACTCCACTCCGTTAGTCGATTTTAATGATGGTGGCCTTGTTTTACAGAGGAGATGCACAGAGGAGATATACAGCTTTCAGATTTTATATCGCTTCAACAAATTTCAAATTTCTTTCAAATTAAAAAAGTGCCGTTATTTCTCCGACTGCTGTATAGAGGTTAAACCCATAGGGTACTATCTTGAGATATTTAGATCCGAATATAATGAATTTGTTATTACAAATAAAATCTAAAATATAATAATGCGAATCAAATCATCAGAAACATATACAAATCACCTAAAGAAATAAAACGCAAGTGTCTTCGCTTTCTTTTAGGGCACATTCACCAGATAAAATCCAATGTTTTAGATAGTTCCTTTATTTCTAGATACTAGTGATGAATCAAACTTTTATCAGCAGTCACGGTTTGTCACATAAACTCTTTCGAATTGTGCTTACAGATGGTTAAACACCATTTGAAGATGTTATTTAGTTATTTATTTAGTTTATTACTTTACACAATCAAATATTTCTGTAATAGTTTTACCGATCTTGAAACAAAATTGAATATTAGCTCTTGGTTCCATCGTGTTTTTATTACGAGGTGACAAAAGTCACTGCCATTTTAAGCTCTATCGCTTGACACTCCATTCCGTTAGCCGATTCCAACGATGATGGCCTTATTTTACAGAGGAGATATACAGCTTTCAGATTTTATATCGCTTCAACAAATTTCAAATTTCTTTCAAATTTAAAAAGTCCCGTTATTTCTCCGATTGCTGTATAGAGGTTAAACCCATAGGATACTATCTTGAGATATTTAGATCCGAATATAATGAATTTGTTATTACAAATAAAATCTAAAATATAATAATGCGAATCAAATCATCAGAAGCATAAACAAACCACCCAAAGAAATAAATGCAACTCTCTTCGGTTTCTTTTAGGGCACATTCACCAGATAAAATCCAATGTTTTAGATAGTTCCTTTATTTCTAGATAGTAGTGATGAATCAAACTTTTATCAGCAGTCACGGATTGTCACATAAACTCTTTCGGATTGTGCTTGCAGATGGTTAAACACCATTTGAAGAGGTTATTTAGTTATTTATTTAGTTTATGGCTTTACACATGACAATGCAATATGAGTCATAAGTAGTACTCACATATATTTACAGTATATTATAATACAAAAAGATAAATACAGCTCAATACAAACAAAGAGGTAATGACTGTAAATAAAAGTCTCTTTATGTCCCACGGCAATGGGCATTATAGTTGCATATCAAGATGTCTCAGCCATTCGTTAAAGAAGTCGTTGATAGTGCCAGCGTAAGCTCTATTGCTGTATTCAAAGGCAATGCGGTTGACCGTCTGCTGCTCTGCTCCGCAGTTACACTCAGGTGATTATATCCCCTCTAGTGAAGTATAGCAGCACATCTGCCATGCCCGGTACGGACTATGTTCAGTCCGCCTGGGTAGCTTATCAGTATCGAAAAAAGGTGACCAATCTATTGTGGCTCGTGACATCCAATCTTCTCTCCATTGCTCATTGCCGTCGAAGCTGGTACGGATAAGTTTTTGAGCTGTCACGACCGGTGGATTTATCGATCTTTATAGGCGAAATGCGGAGAAATTGATGTCATCATGTATGGGAAGAGCTTCATTCTGGAGAATTTTTCTGAATTCTTTGATTAGCTGCTTCTGACTGAGGTGGCCGAATATAGCTGAGCACGGGAAGTCATTACAGAGAGATGGTTCTGATTGTTCCAGACACAACATGCATTGTCTGATTAAACATTGTGTCCACTTGCTTAGCATGTGGTCTGATTGTCCACACAACTTTTTTGTCAGTATTTGGCAGTTAAATACACTAGGTCCAAGGCCGTTGTTCTCAGAACCGCTGCTGATGCACCCATGAGGTGAACTTCATCAAGATGCTGTTCGTTGTTCTCAGCTGTGCCAATATTTTTGAGAGGTATTGTTTATAAGGGGTTAAAAGGTGTTGTTGTTATAAGTCCTGTCAAGAGTTACTCTGAGGTATCTAAGATGGGGATTATAGGGAAGCGTAGTGCCCTGGAGATTGACATTCAAAGTTTTATGCGCTTGTCTGCTATTCAGGTGGCAGCAATACACCTCAGTCTTAGTTACTATCGGTGTTAGTCGCCATCATATTAAGTACTCTCCAAAGATTTCGACGTCTCTGGTTAGGATGTCCTAAATGACGGAGATATTCTTGTACTGCAAAGTAATACAGATAAAATCAGCATAAGCAAATTTCTTTGAGGCTGTAAGAGGGAGGTATGCAATATACAAGTTAAACAGCAATGGTGTCAACATAGAACCCTTAGGGACCCCTGAGGGAGGCTGTTATTCAGCACCTTTATCCTAGTGCGTCCGCCGCTGGCAACTACCGTGATCAATCATATTGATCGTTGATTAATCATTTGACAGCATGCCGTTTATAAAGTGACAGGTGATTTTATATTTTAATGTTTTCACTAGTTTGCAATATATACCTTCCCGCTACCATTACTATCCATTATTTATAGGCCGCAGTCAGGTCTATGTATCTTGCCCACGTCTTCAAGCACTATGATACACGAAATATCTGTCGATGGTTGTGGTGAGTGTAAAAACTAAGTTGGCACAGCTTTTTTTCGATCTGAAGTCAGCCTGTTCAATAGGAAGAACTTCGTTGATGGTAAGGAGAATTCTGTTATAAATCAGACGCTTCAATAGCTTAAGGTTCACACTGAGCAGGGATATAGGTCTATAGCTGTCAGGGGCATTAGCTGGTTTTCCCGGTTTTATTAAAGCTAAGATCTTAGTATTCTTGAACTCTAATGGTAGTTTTTCTCAGTTTTTGAGAAATTCCGAGTGAACATTATCAAACCTGGGTACTTTTCTTTAAAAATGTTCTCTACCTATTCCTTTTTTAAGTTGATCAATTCTTTCTTTATCTGCTTCGAGTAATTTCTGTCAGATTTGGCTCTAAAACAGTTCACAATGCGGTTACCAATTTGATCTGGCTTTACCTCTGTTGGTTTGAGTGAGTTTTTCTTTTCACCCGTGAGTTTTTCTCAGTTTTTGAGAAATTCCGGGTGAACATTATCAAACCTGGGTACTTTTCTTTAAAAATGTTCTCTACCTATTCCTTTTTTAAGTTGATCAATTCTTTCTTTATCTGCTTCCAGTAATTTCTGTCAGATTTGGCTCTAAAACAGTTCACAATGCGGTTACCAATTTGATCTGGCTTTACCTCTGTTGGTCTTTGGGGCTGACAGGAATTCCCCGGGTTTGTTTAAGATGCTTCACGCCCTTTTGCTGGAGTGTTGGAAATTTAGGTCTTCTATCATTCAGACATTCTGAGATTCAGACTTGGTTGTCTGCCACAGTGCCTCACGAGCAGCATTCTAGCCCTGTATATACTCCACTCGTGCTCCACTAAGTATATGTCTTTTAGCTGTAGAAATAATTAGTTTCTTCAATCTATGATAGCTATGGGGATGTGGTGGAAACCAAACGGATAAAACGTATTTAAAGTGTCTATCTAGTGCAGTCACGAACTCTTTTTAACAGGCTTTAGCAAAATTCCACCGAGGGAGAGGGGAGGAGTCAATAATTGGTATTTGCAGACCGATTTTATAAATCGCTGGAAGGTGTTGGCTAAATCGAAAAAGTCTTGTCTGAGCTTTCAGAGAGTAAAGACGTGTTTCTTGAGCTCCTGAAAAGCAAGTCTAAGGTGTGACAAAGAGTAGTGATCCAGTAAACTTGAAGAGATTTACCACTAAACACCAAAACACTTTTTGAACGGCTTTGAGATGATTTAATCTGATTAAATTATCCCCTGATGATGCTAACATGGTTAGCGAAACGTGCGTCGAGCAGTTCAAAAAAAGTGTTTTGGTGTTTAGTGGTAAATCTCTTCAAGTTTAGTGTTTCACACCAAAGGTTCCAATAGAAGAATTGATCTAGTGATTCAGTGTTGTGAAAAGTGATCCTGCAATAATGAGTGATTACGAATACGATTACGATGAGCCTGAAACTATGGGTCTAATACCCGTAACTCCAGATGATTTGATAGGCATTCATCAGAATGACCTCATGATTATCGACGGTCTTAAAGCCAAACTTGAGTATCTTGAAGAAGAACTCGAAAATTCCGAAAAGCCAACTGCGAAAGCAGAAAAAGAACTAAAGCACATAACAAAATGTTATGAACAATGTAAAACATCACTCAATGCTTTAAACAAAAAGAAAGACTCAAAGCCAAAAACCGTGCCAAAAACCTCCACTAAAGGAACACAAACAAAATACGTGTTCAAAACATCAGACATTGGAACGGCAACCAAAGCGTCGAAAACACCAACATCAATAGCAGAAACACAAACATCAGTGTTCAAAACCCCAACATCAGTAGCCGAAACACAAGCTATGGTGTTCGGAACTACAAGTTCAGAAATCCAAATGGATTTCAAAAACGAAGACTCACAACAAGTCCTCAACACAGAGGGATACCAGCAGGTTTTCACTCGCTCCTGCAGATGCAAGAAGAAAAAAGAGTCTACGTCCGAGGCAGGTCAGTCCTCGGAAGAAATTACGATTTCTCTCCCATCGACGTCAGCCACCAACAATGAAGAACCCATCGAGGCCACAAAACGAAATCAAAAGACCGAAGTACCAAAAGTGCCTACTAGGCCTAAGCCCAGTCCAATAGTCTTGAAAGACAAATCAGTGTTTCTAAGCGCAATGCAAGCTTTGAAAACAACCAGAAAGCTGTCGGGCTAACTAAAACGAGACCGGACGGGGTCCTTCTGACCCCTAATACGGAATCAGACCGAAAAGCCATCATAGAGCTTTTCGACAAAAATGAATATCCATATCAAACACCAACATCAAGTAGAAATCTACTGGTCGTCATCAAAGGCGTGTGAGAAATCATACCATCAGAGGATATCGAAACCGAGCTCCAGCAGCTAGTTTCCATCCGCTCTTCACCACGAGATGGCAAAACAAAAATAAAAAACCATTGCGATTGTACAAGTAACAGTACCTCGCAATGAAAAAACCATCTTGAGCATAAAACAACAATTCTCAGTCCGTAAGAATAGAAAAGCAAAAGAAAAAGAAGCGTAGCTCTGCTACGAAGATGCAATCAAAATTACATCACCAACATTAAGAAAAGAACCAAAACCTGAACGCAGTTTTCCGATCCTGTCTAGAAAAACAGCAGAATACCTCATTGGTGCAAAACCAAAACCAACTGCAGGAAGAAGCAATGGCCGAACTTGCAGAAATTTTCAAGCAAGCGATGTATCAGGCTATTTCATTAGATATATATGTGTATTAATATGTATGTAATATGGCTATTACAGCTAGATATACCGCTTCCAAACCAAATTCAACTCAAAATTACCGGTCAAGTCATCGAAGGATCCGCATAGTCGACAGACTATGCCTTCCCTCGACCACGCCCCCACGGGCATCCCATACAAAATACGCGTTTTTCTCGTATTATCCGCGGAATCGGGCCTTGCGGCCTGGTTCCGAAGCAGAGATGAAAGCATCTTTACCAGCATAAATAAAGTCGACTAGGTCGAGACCGCAGGACTATATAGAAGTCCCCAACCCCGTGTCAGCTTGCTGATACACACCGGAATTAGCCGGAACTTCAATAGAAACGGGTAAGAGTCAAAAGACTAACCTAAAAACCTGGATAAATAAATTGAAATCGAAATCGAAAATCGAAATCGAAATCGAAATCGAATCGAAATCGGTGTTATCTGTGGGAGAAGTCCTTTATTACTCGTTGACTCGTTACTCGTATTACTGGTTAGCCATTTTGATCTATCGAAGCAAATAAATTGTCCAGGCTCATCTCGGTATTGCATCTGATCGATATGAATGTTTCCTTATCTCTCCAGTTCACATTATGGCTGTTAAAGTCCACTTTATAGATAGCTGGATGTGGTAGTGTTTGTTTTTCTTCAGGCCATTGTGTTACGAGAGGTTTATATGTTTATTATATTGAGGTTATTCACTCTGGGATCGCCTAACTCGATATGATAGATTTTGTTAACTAGGTCCTCAGTTATGACCTCAATGGGGCATCCTGCGTGCGGAGCGTCGCTCGTGTTGATTCGACCACATCAAAACTCATTAAACGACCCACGACTAATGAAATGTAAAGGTGCAGAGTCCCCATAATACTCAATTTTTTTATTAGTTTGCGCGTTTTTTTTTATGCATAAAGTAGTTTATTTCGCGAAATTCGTTTTTTTCTATTCTTATTTATTTTCGAAGACAGTCAAAAGAAAATAAAATCATATATCGGCTCGAAATTCATAGAACATTTATAGAAAAGACGCCAGAAGTCCAGTTGTAAGCATTTTAACAAGATTTCTTAATCACAAAGTTTAAGTTTCACAAACATTAAGTTTCATGCATTTTCATAGAAAACGCATACAAATTAAAAGTAATTAATCATACGTCAACAGAGCTAACTAATCACGTTATTGCCCTATTAAATTTTAGTCTTTAGTTTAATGAACGACATACGAATACTGATTAGTATGGGTTTATCAGAACTTTTTTTAACGTAGGCCCCTAAGAGATTCTACTATGATCGGAACGGGTCCCTTAATAATAAAAAAAAACAATGACTCCGCTACGCCTGTAGCTATGTTTTCGTAATGTTTACTTTTATTTATATTTTGTCAGCAGACCCTTTACGATAGGTTCGCGGACCTTCACGGGTCCGTGGACCCCTGGTTAAGAAGCCTTGCTCTAGACGACTGGAGTAAGGTGCTTAGTTAACATCGAAATCTCTAGAACGGAAATTAGTAAACTGCTTTTACCATAGTTGCCTTGTTAATATAACAAGCATTTTAAACACGTCATATCTTTTAAGAGCTTACATCTAGTTGTTTATTTCGACATATATTTTTGACTCTCTGCTTTACAAAATTTTGTTAAATTATTAACTGTTTTCCCGACAAGAGTAATACAGAGTTTTCCGATAAAAGTGTCAAAACTTGCAAAATACTTGAAATGGCACTTTTGAAATATAAAGTTCAGTACATTATATCAATTCGTCATGGGAAGATTTACGATTCAACATCGCGTACATTTTTTTCTACGTTTTTGAACAAACATAACCGAGGGGTTTGGGCCGGTGAAAATCCTCAAGTAATTCAGGACTTACCTCTTCATCCTCAGAAAGTCACTGTTTGTTGCAGTTTGTGGGACTGATAGGACTTTATTTTTTAAGACTGCGGAAAGAAAAGAGAGAGAGAGTGAAAAGTCAGATACCTTTCCGATTGACGACGAAGTAGCTTCCTATCAAGTAACGTACTATAAATTTCAAGTCGATATGACATTTACTCATGTTTGAGAGCGGATAAGTTTGATATTGTTACTATCACGAAAAAAGCGAAGTTTGTGTCTTGATTAAACACTATTTTCTTGCGGGAAAATTTATAGCTCAAACCGAATAAAAGCTGAAAATATATTATGGAGCCACTGCTCCGTCGCATTCTCCTCATTTAGGGTGCAATGCATTAAATCACTACCGAGAAAATTGGTAACGAATCTATGATATTATGTTGGCTGATTGCAAAGTGGAAGTTAGAAAGATTTTTAAAAGGATAAACATCTGGGTGAATGCGTTTTGAATATTCTACATTATCGTTTCTAAGTCTGGAGGGTCGCGTTTAGCAATATGTAGCATCAGAATGTGTTCAAGAAATAAGATCCGTATAAGAAACACCCTTTTGTTAAAGTATTTTTAATTTAAAACTGTTAGAAAATTACCAAATATTACCACGTAATACCAACATAATAAAATATACTTAAATAAAGTAATAGCCAAAGTTATTTGAAATAATAATTTAATGCGACGGTTGATTTTGTTTTTCACTTAAAAGTTTTTCTATACGTGAGTCATCATTGCAAACACACAATAAGCAAATTATTTTCTAGTGATAATAGCCGGTTTTTATATTTAGTTTCTAAAGCCTATGGTGGCTTTAGAAGAAAGAGCAAGAGAGGAGAAAAAGAGAGAAAAAAGAGAGGAAAGAGAAACGAAAACTTTACGATAAACTTTTTTCATATAAGTAAGAAGTAGCGAAGGGGCTCAATGTTTTCAGAGTTTCCGTTACTAGGCTTCCGTATACATATCGTTGTGCAAACTAAAACTTATCTTAATCTTTAGTTAAAAATTCTAGTTGTAAAGTTTTGTCAACAAGTATTTTAATAAGCTGGTTGGGAATCTCAATAGGCAATTCAGCAGCTTCAACAACGTGTTCATTAAACAGATTGAGAACCCATCTTTTAGGAAAATCATCGTTGCTATCTGGATGATATTCCAGTAACTAAATTTTCAATTCGCCCAAAAGCGTTTTAATGCTTTCCAACACGCCATCAATAACATACTTTACTAAACTACTACTTGACTAGAATCAAGCTTAAAACCTAGAAATTTTATTCAAAAGAGACTACTAATCCCAAAGTTCGACCATATGAAAATAAAACCTACCATAACAAAAGAGCATGATAAACAACCAACACAGAAGTGTCAAGAACTGAAACAAAAAATTATTAAAACAACCCTAAAGTTGATCTCTTTACAAAACCGTAAAAAACATCCGTTGTGGGATGAAGTTTTGAGCAAGCAGTATTAACCCGAAATAAAGCATTCAAAGAGTGGAATAGTAAAAAAAAAAGAAATAAAATATAACATATTTTTGGAAGCAAGAAAAGAAACATCCAAGCTAGTTAGACAAACTAAAAGGAAATATGAAAACGATTTAAATAAATTAAATGATTTAAAAATAACAAAGCTTCTGGTGAAGATGGAATCACTGCTGAACTTTTGAAATCCGCTGGTCCAGGTACAATCAAGGAAATAACCAAAATTCTACAAGAAGCTTGGCGAACCGAACGGATTCCAGAAGATTACAAAGATGCTCTAATCCATCCACTACATAAGAAAGGAGATAGAACGAATGTAAACAAGTACAGAGCGATATCTCTTCTTCCAGTTTGTTACAAGATTCTATCTCAATGTCTACTAGACAGAGCACAGGGACAGCTAGAACCTAAAATTGGTGAATATCAAGCAGGTTTTCGACCGGGCAGATCGTATCCGGAACAGATCCGGAATCTAAAGTTGATCCTAAGTTTGTGGATTTCAAAAAACCATATGATTTTATTGACCGTGAATCTTTATTCCAAAACTTGAAAGAACAAGCACTAGATCGGAAAACAATGGAAACATGTGAGACAAGCACATGTACTCTCGCCACTCTTATTTCTGTGTTCTAGAAAAAGTAATACAGGAGTGGCGTGAAAAAAAGTCGGCCCTGAATATTGACCAGCCCATTAAACTGGGGAGAACCAACATCAAAATAGATTGTCTGGCGTTTGCTGATGATCTAGCAATTTCAGCTCAAGATATATTAACAACACAAAAGCAGATTGAAATCCTAAAATAAACAACAGAAAGGGTATGACTCCAAATTACCTGTGAAAAGACATAATATATGACCTGCAACCGACTAAGAAGACCATTTCTAAAAACAAAATATGGTAACATCAGGCGAGTCTCTCAATTTAAATATTTGGGAGAAATAAATATGGGAGAAATAATCATGGAAAACAGGTTAGAAAAAGTGGCCAATAAGGGTAGATGTCAAAAAATGGAAACTGCATTGATTCTTATAGAAAATGTTTACAACAAAAATGCATATCTAAAAATTCGGAACTGGGACATTACACAGTTATTAAGCCAGAATGTCTATATGGCGCAGATTGAATAGAAAGAAAGACACCGAGGACATTGAAAGGAAAGATAGAAAAATCATAAGAAAAATCTTAAAATTTTAAAATCCCAAAAAAATAAATAGCACAACATACCAGCTTCGAGAAAACCAAGAAATCAAACAATACACAGATATACATAGCGATATGAGAAAAAGAAGAATTAAGTTTTACGGGCAAATAAAACGGATGAAGCCGAGTAGGCTAACTAACTAGACAAATAGTTGAATTTTTTGAAAATAGGAGTAGAGTTAAAATAGAAACAATGGATCCTGCAATTAAGGAGGACCTAAGATCAGCAACTATTACACAAAGTGAAATTCGGGATAGAAACTATTTCAGACATAAGGTTAACATTTGGGAGCGTGGCCAGAGAGAAAAACGTAAGAAAACTGGAACAACTTGGTCTGACGAAAGGAAAAAAGCTCATATTGAAATAATGAAATCAGTATGGGCGCAAAGGAAGGCTAACAACAACAAACGCCTCTAATTGTACTTCGCGTGGTCCACCAGAGCCCATGAATAATAATAATAATAATTTTCTAAATTCATTGCGTTTTTCAAGGCGTATAATCGAAATACCACGCTTCTTGAAGAATGCATTGACTGTGTCTGTTATTAGTAAAATATTTTTGTTAGTCCCATAAGCTCTTATTCAGATAATTTAAATGTAAAAATATATCTCTCAAGTAAGTCAACAGTAATCAAATTTCTACATCTTGTAAAAGCGCTGAAAATAAGCTATTTTTATCTGTAAACGAGTCTGTCGACTCATCGAACTGAATTGCAAAAAATCACTTTCTTTAACCTTTTCAATTATTTGAGCTTGAATATCATTCGCTATATCATAAATATGTCTCATATTGTGTCATTTGAAAGTAGTATAGATTTCAACTTTTTTGCTTCTTCCGTATTTATCATGACATTGGCCAGATCAATGGCAGCGGGTAAAATGAGCTTTTTCACAATCGTGTGAGGCTTAGACTTCCTAGCCATTCTTAATGTTACTATATAGAAGGCTTGAAGTGTTGCAGTCTCATTACGGCTTGATTTGCTGATTGCAATTTGTTGATTTTTCAAGACGAATGATTTACGCTCGAAAAATTCTAATAGTTTGCTTTATAAAGACGTGTGTTTTCGTTCCAGATGCCGGACTAATTTGAAGGATTCATGCTTTCCGCGGACAGAACTTGATAACAAACAACACATTGCGGCTTGTCATCCAACGCTATAAATCCATATTTTAAATATGTTTCATTGTACAATCTGGTTTTGTTCTTTACTATTTCACCATATGTAGACGGTGCATTTGGTTTTGTCAATATTATTTAATATTATTAATTTATTTTATTACCATACTGTTATTAATTTATTTAACACTGAGCGAGAGAAGAAATCTTGGTATTTAACACTAGGTGAGAGAAGAAATCGTAGTACTTGTTTTCGTAATTAACAATGTATCTTTTTGTCTCATTTCTCTGTTTTTATCACCAAAGCGTATAGCTTGTATGAACCTGCCTAAGCGTGCTCGGGACGAATAATCCGTCTGACATGCGTGGGCCGGTCATCTGACAAATGCTTGCAAGTGCAGGGTAGAGATGCAAACTTGTGAAAGTAATATAAGAACAAGGGGTTTACACAAATTACACGATTCATATGCATGTGAACCCGCTCGTAGGAGCTTATAAGCGATTTAAAAAGTAAAAACCATTCTTCGTAAATCACGATACTGAAAAAATGACTAATTATCGCCGTGATAACCGGCGGATATAAAATTGTGATAAATGTCAAATTAACATACTGTAGTGCGGCGGTCGCAGCGTTTTTTTCTTAACTTTTTGGCTATTTAGTGGGTCGCGACACTAAAAAGGTTGAAACACGATGTTCTACATGAATAATTGCTTATTCCGAACCAAAAACGGAATTGAAATTAGTGTGTTTAGAGATGTATAAGCGTAATTCAAAGAAGTTTCTAAGGCGATTCGTGATTTCTGATGTATTTTGGACTACACATCGAAAACGCAGGAGCAGTGAAAACAATAGGTTTTACCCAGTGAACATCCACCCTATTTTCAGGACTTAACTCCCTCTTGCTTCTTTCCCTTTCTAAACATGTCTAGCTGGAAAGATTCACCTTAAATGAAGAGATCATCGCCGAAACTTATTTTGTATATTTTTGCAAGTTTATCGCGCTAGAAATAGACCACTTTAAAAAATAAATTCATTTTGAATCAGGACAAAAATATTTAAATTAAAAATTATCTGACTTTTTATTATACCTTCGTATACTGCAACCGTGTTATAAGTGAGCAAATCTAAGCTTAAACATTTTTCAAAAAATATTTTCTAATGCCCATGGTATACTATCTCACGTTTTGATAATATATTTTCTTAGAACCCAAACTCCATTAGAGCACCAGCCACAAATAACAATTCACAAGAAATATTTAGACGCCGTCAGGTGCTTATGTTCTCCGTTAATCTTCTATATTGTGTGGTTCAAGATCAGAACCTTGGCCTCTGTTGCAAATAACTTGCGATATAAATAGAACCGCCAGATTTATTAACGCCATATTGGCTTACTACAGCCCATATGACTTGTGTTTTAGTTCAGAAATTGTCCGTAGCTTGATATAATCCATTATATAGTTATGATAGGAATGATAAATCTAGAAAAAAGGTGTTGGACATGTCAATTTTTATTTTTATATAGCAACCATAATAACTAATAGAAATTAACGACCATAAGGTACGTTTTAGAATTATAATAACATTTAGAGTATAGTGAACAACTAAGTTTACTTAGACATGTCTTCGTCTCTTATAACAAATCATATCAAAGGAAATAATTAATATTACAATTAATAAACTTTATATAAAAATAGAACTATGCCCTTACCAATAATGTATTTTAAAGTTAGATATGTCTTTAAAGAAGATTGGGACATAGGCATATGATCGCGAGCATTACATAAGAGATTTGTAGAGTTTGACATGTTGTTAAACGGTATATGATTTACCTTAAATATCAAAAGGATTAAACTCTGCAGGGACCCTTTCCATGTTCTAGGGCCACACGGTTGCAGTGGTGACGATGGATGTTCTTGGTTTTCTATTGCTGTCCGAAAACTTTCGAAAGGTCGAGCTGTTCCAAGCAATACAGCCTTCTTCATGGCTCTAAAAAGGTGATTGTTGATACTCAAAGTTTAAATATTCTTTATCAGGGTCTTTGGAATAATTCGAGTAGATAACAATACGATCGGTATTGTTCCATGCACTTCATATTCCATTGTCTTTTCACCTGTTCTTGACGCTCCTTATATTTAAGATTTTTTTCAGTATGTTTTGCAACTAGATTATTGTTATTTGGAATAGCTATATCTATCTTGGAATAACTGTGTTTGCAAATAGTGTCCTGTATAAATAGTGTCTAGTGTACAAATAGTCTCAAAATGGTGTCCTCCGATGTGAATTTTCCATCTTAAAAGAAGGAAAAGTCACAACCACTCACGTCTGGTGAATAAAGGGGCTGCGGAGCCATAGTGAACATAGTGAACATAGCCAAACAGTTGTTAATTCAAATCGCTCTATAGCAATCCATATTGTCGTGATGGACCACCCATGTATTCTTGATGTTCGATCTCATACGAATGACCCCTTTTAGTAGTATATCATGAAATTCTAGGTAAACATTTCGGTTTGCCGTTTAACCTTGATGCACACATTCTTAATAGACAATCCCTTGGCTATCAAAAAAGATAATCAGCTTACTTTTGATCTTTGATTTGCTCATTCTCGGTTTTTTTTGCTCGTGGTGAGATTAGACTGTACCATTACTGGCTCTGGTGGTTCTTTTCCGGGTCGTATTCATTACTCGTCACCAGTAATAACACGTTCTAGAAAATTAGGGTAATTTTCAATCTGTTCCAAAAGCCAAGACATATTTCTCTCCTGTTATCCTTTTGATCCTGTTAACGGTTTTTTGGGACTATATCAATTATACAGTTATATTCTCTTCTTGGATTAATTCTCTTTTCCATAATCTCTGTTTGGTCCTATTTTAAGATCGGCTCTTTCTCATCATTGACCTCTCTTAATGATCCTTTCGGTTATATAAATATGTTTCAGTCATCTACATACCCTACTCAGTTGACGGATTGATATCGAGCGAAAAAGACATGTGTGCGGAGCTCCATGCTCTTACTCGACGTTCGGCGTATCGTGAGATTATCTGCACACAAGTTTGTCGGTTATTCTTAAAGTGAGTGTTTATAAAGTAGAAATAAGCTTATCCTTAAAGAATTAAATAATTAGTTACCAGTAAAACAAAATAAAACGTGTTAACGACGAACGCATTACGCTGCCTAACCGTTCAATATTAATATAAATACGGGGACCGAGCGATAAATCCTTGCTCAAAAAGCTAACCGAAGAAGGAAAGAGGAGGAAGGAAAAAGGGAGTGATGATGATGATGAAGACTTTAAAAGAAGCAATAAAACGGGAAGAATATTAGAGAAAAGAAACGAGGGAGGCAAAACAGATAAGATGATGACAACATTTATGAAATTGGCCGAAGATGTGAAGGACATAAAGAGAGGGCAGATGAGATATGCAAAGAAAATAAAAGAATTGAGACCAGAAAACCAAGAGTTAAGAAATGAAAATAAAGCTATTAGAAAAAAAATGAGCTAACAAAATATAATTACGCGAAGTAAACAGCAGAGTAGGTTACCTGGAGAAAGAATAGAAGAAAGATAATGTGGTGATTACAGGCTAAAAAATGTCTGTTACAATTAGAAAATGCCGAGAAAAAGAGGAAACTAATGCAAAAAAAAGTAATCTCAAAAGTTTGAAGGAAAAAAATTATATAAATGACGACAAATAACTTCGAAAAAAAGATGCAAGAGGAGATAAAGAAAAAAGCTCAAGAAGCAGAGCTCCAGGGAAGGGCAGTGAAAAATAGTTTTCGAAAATTGGAAATAGATGATCGGAAATGATGAACTGATCTATTGTTGAGCATCTCCTTTGAAATTCTACCCACTGGTGGCTCGTGGATTTTTAAAGTGGGAGAGCGTAGAAGAAAATAGTGCTGCTGAAGATTTTTTTTTTGCTTTCCCCTTCCTCCTTTTTACTTTTTGTGCTATTGAAAAAAATTAAATATAATGTTTTGCGGTTTGTTGACATTGTTAAAAGAAGAAATTTGTCAAATATGTATATGTATTATTACGTAGGGTATATGCATGTATACTAAAAAAAATATTAATTATTATAATGAATCTATTGGGGAGCTAATGAAATTGAACTTAAATGGACAATCACGACTTTTGTGTAACAATTATCAGTGTCGTTTTCTTGTTGTCCGGGTGGCAAAATAGCAAAAGTTAACCAAAGCCAAGTCCCATTGTTAGCTAGAACAAATGGAGATAATATCTTGACACAAATATTGCGTCATTATCCTTTAACTAAAAGCGATAATTTTCTAGACGGGTCATACTTAAATTTGATCACTCGATATCTCTTACAGATTTACAAATTTCTAAACATACGTTAGAAATAATATATAAAGAGCGAAAGATAAACATAATATAAGAGAAAAATAAAAGCACATGTTTAAAGGAAATGTAAAATTTCTTTAATAGGTCATTAGAAGGATTGGAACGAGTTTCTCAATTTCTAATATCTTAACAACGCCTTTATATTACTTTACGTTTACAAGAAAACATAATATAAAGTTCAACAAATACTTTCTGAAAATACAATTTTGAGCGGGAAAAACATTTGAACACCCAAATAATTTCTAAAAACGTCCAAAAAGCATTAAATAAATAATTACTTAATAATAAAAAAATATACATAATTGGAAGTAATAATATTATATTTAGATTAATATATATATATATATATATATATATATATATATATATATATATATATATATATATATATATATATATATGTTTGGCATTACAAGACGAGAAGAAAGCCCTGGTGTTCTTCTGGAAATTCAGGGAACAAACGAAAGTGTGTGACATCATTGGAAGAATAAACCAATTGAAATGGAGATGGGCAGGCCATACAGCAAGGCGATGGGACGAAAGATGGACCGAGGCAATCCTGGAGTGGATACCGCTTGATCACAAACGTCCGCAAAGAAGATCGACAGCACGATGGACTGATGACATCGTTAAGTATATAGGTCCCGAGTGGCAGAGTTAAATACGTGAAACGGCACTCGCAACATTCTAAAAGTATGGAAATCGCTTTTGGCTTTGGTATTTAAAAGAAGGCATTTGGAAAAAAGAAGGCATTTGGATAGAACGGAAAAGGAATCCTATATATTACAGTCGATGCTAAGCAACAAGGTTCATCCTATTTTGTGGAATGAAATAGACAAAGTATCTTTCTGGCGCAGCGAATCGGATTACAATCTTAAAAACATAAAAGAAGTTCGCCAATTTAAAGCAAATAGATACTGAACGTCCAAAATAAATCCGTGACAATACCAAATTAGTTATAAATCTATCTAATCACCACTTATCCCTAGATGAAGAATCCATCCTAAGCAAAGGCTTGAACTTTGCCATTGCCCCAAAATATATACCAATAAAAGAAATAATTTCTAAGGTTAAATCAACCCTAGATGACAAGTCAGATGAAGAGGCGGAAATAATCAGACTATATGTAGCCCATATACTACGATCCAACAAAATACCAAAACCAAAAGCTTCGTTTAAAAAGAAACGAAGATATCACTATATTACCGGCCGACAAAGGAAACGCAACAGTCATAATGAACACCGAGGACTATATGGGAAAGATGACGAACATTTACTAGAAAAAACATATAAACCAGTGAATTTCACAATATCCAGGTGCAATGAGTGCAACGACCCGTGCACGTCAGTTAGGCTCTTCAGTCGAAGCGGACAATATTTGAAACACAAGGAAAGGAAAGGATTTACGGTCAGAGGCGCATCAGCATCTAAGGCTATTTAGTGACTGGATCTACAGCTTAACGTGGGTTCCGAACCACGGTCATCAGTTGGCCACGGTTTGCTTACCGACAAACCCAGGTCAGCACCCCCCTCAGCTTATCAACTCGTTCGTCAATTCGTTGTCGGATTTTACACTCTTGCCTAGAAACAATCACAGACATTTAGGTGTGGATATATGTGGGCATGTGTGAGTAGGGTAAGGAAGTAAGATGGACAGAAGAATTAAAGAAAAACACCCATCCGAGCGCTGGAATCGAAGCAGCTACCTTTGGATGGAGGTCAAAACCCTTCCCGGTCAATCAACCAACAAAAGGGTTCATTTAGGCGGAGACGCAGGTTGTTGTGTATTCCACATGAGATTGTGGAACCCAACGGTTGGGTGTCTGATGACAGTCAACTACTGCTGTCTCATTGGACGCAGTCCAAGAAAATCTAACCCTACATATATATATATATATATATATATATATATATATATATATATATATATATATATATATATATATATATATGCATATATGCTCAAAAGATACCGTAGTAGGGCTGTGGAGAGAGATATTTGAAAACCAGAAATATTTTATCCATACTTCCACGTACCTCTGCTCGTTTCAAATCAACCGTCACCATCGCGTTGAGATAAGTACCTCCCAGGACCGGTTTCTGGCCTCACAGCCGTCGTCAGCTGGCCTCGAGCCTAACGCAAATGAGACAGCTGAATAGAAACGAACAGATCAAGACCAAATCAACTGGTCATATTGATGGCGGGTCGCAATCTCAATGTTCGATAAATGTTCGCAGCAGTCGGCACTACACGATATATTCTTCCCTCAGCCTTGGATGTGGGTCAAATTGACGGAGGCCATTTTTCGGCCTCCGATTCTGAGGGTTTCCGAAAGGTTACCCAAAAGTCAAGGAAGAAGAGGCGCGGAGCCGCGCAGGTGAGAGAGGTTCCTCCTCTCAAAAAACCAGCGTCGGAATCCACGTCCTCTAAACCAACATTCAAGAAACCGGATTCTAGAATTGAGGATCCACCAAGTCAAGCGGCTCAGGAGCCTGGAACTTCTGAGCCAAAGAGGACCGCTCGAGTCCCACCAATAATCTTAAGAGACAAGACCGTTTATATGCACGTCATGAAGATGTGCAAAGAAAACGGAATCTTGCTCTCTAGAGCAATCACGAAGCCAGATGGGGTGTTGTTACAACCCCAGACCCCAGACGATTATCGGGCAGCCACTAGGCTGCTAGATGATGGTGATTATAAATATCACAGTTTCACGACCCCTGACGAACGCAATCTTCGCGTGTTATTCAGGGGTGTGTTGGAGACCATTTCGGTCGCCGACATCACCAAAGAACTCCGCTCGCCGGGTTTCCACCCGGTTCATGTAGAGCGGTGGCGAACCGCTGGACTAGATAGCAGACCTATTGCTATCGTCCAGGTGATTGTCCCTAAGAAGAATAGGGAAATCTTAAACCTGAAGAGCTTTCTTGAACAAGATATCAAGACAGAAATCCAGCGGTCGAATGGCCGAGTAGTGCAGTGTTTTCGCTGCCAGAAATTCGGGCATTCGGCCAAGAAGTGTCATGCCGATCCCGTCTACGTGAAGTGCGGCAGTGAACACTCTTCCAGGGAGTGTAAAAAAGATCGGGACACACCACCAACTTGCGGAAACTGCGGAGGTTCGTACACGGCGAACTTCCAAGGTTGCGAAGCAAGGCCAAGTCGAGGCACCACTGTGAGGGCTGAAAAGTCTTTACGGAGGAGACCTCTTGGGACTTCAACGTCCCGAAATACCCAACCCACTCCTCATCCTTTAATACCCCCACCAACTTTCGTGTGTGGGTCCCAAAGGAACTCAGTTCCAAAGCCCGCTCCATAAGACCCAATTTCCGGGCTTGTGGAGCAACTCGTCGCTCATATACGTTATCAAATTCAGACCCAGTTGAGCGAAATGCTCCAAACTTCTCTTGGAGCACTTATCCCAAAATAAATCCCCCTCATTTCCGTGGCAAAAAGCCTATGGGGCTCGAGCTTCTCGAGTTTCCGGCTTTCATAAGATTCCACACAGCTAACCGCTATCGCTATCTCCCAGATCCCGATCCGAATGGCGGACCTTCGACAACCGCTGGTCGTTGGCCCGGCATTTGGTCGTGACCAAGCTCCTGTTTCCGATGGAGACAAGGTCCCATCCCAGATAACCTTCACAAAGTTTCTCTGGACTATGTTGATTACACGTTTCTTAATTGTCGAACATGCCTCACAAAAGAAAGGGGAAAATTCCGATATTCGAGGGATACTGAGAATCCCCTAACAAATCGAGATCCGTTTCGGGCAGTTTATTGTTAGATGGGTAAGAGCCAAGAGGCTAACCCAAAAACCAGGGTGAAAAAGCGGAAGCGGAAGCTTGGATGTGGGTGTGAGGTATGCTCAAAAGATAGCGTAGTGGGACCCTGGAGAGGAAAGAGAAACAATATTTGATTTTTGGAAAAGGTAAATTTTTAATAAATTAAAGTTTTGTATTGTAAAATAATCTAGAAGCTGTAATGAAACAAATAGAATATTTACACATATTTTTATATTATATTATATACAAAAACATCAACGTCAACGGGCGCGAAATAATTATAATTTACAAGGATTAGTTTTAGTGGACTTTCTTTTTTAACCAACTTTGCGGCGTAATTTTCTTTATTAAGTATTTAATTTATAAAACCACTGACCAAGAAGAGATTAGATCTTCTAGTACGAGTCATTTGTTACATAAATGTAAAATGTGGGTGGAGTTTTGAGTAGGTTTACACCGTAACATGTTAATCCAGCCATTGTTTATGAATCAAATAATGAATTTTTCTAGAAACAATTTAATTTTGTTCAAATTATTGGGAGAAATTATTTTGCGATATGACCAACTTTATTGGCTTATTTGCACTTTAAATCACTGTTACACATTGATGTCTATATTGATCTAATATTAATTGTTTAAATTGGTCTAATGTTTAAATTTGGTTAATCGGAAATTTATTTTAAATTTTGAAGTATGTTGAAGATTTTTGTACAGATTGTACAGATTATGTCTCAATAAACTTACATAGCTTTTGTTGCTGCGTTAGATGATAAAATTTTGAATTGATTTTTGAGTTTATTTTAAGAACTAAATATTATGAATATTAAAATAACTAAACTGGTTACATTAACTAAGCTACGTTGAAGCAATAAAATAATTTTTAATTTGGCGTGTCTGAGAGTTAAATCATTTTCTAGACAACTCTAAATTTCTTAACAATAATAAATTTTTTTAACTTGGTATGGTTGGCCATGATATCTGACAGAAGTTTCATGTAATTTAGCTTTTCAAATTAGAAATTTTAACGTGGTTTGTAATTGTTAAATAGTTCTGTCGGCGTTTTTTTTTTTAATTTGTATCAAACTGTAAAAAACGAATGTTCTTGGGCTGATGCATTAAAAATGTTAAGAAAGTATTTCGTCAATTAAGCTAGATCAAAAAATGTTTATGTGGACGTGAAAATTTTAGTAATGGTAGAGAAATAGTTTAATATGAATCACATTGAGAAAACCTTCCATGTCAACCAGTGAAGAAAAATTTACCAAAATCTCCGAATCAGTATCAGAAATTGCAGAAACAACATCCATATTTTTATTAAAAAATTCTTGGCCTTTGCATCACCAAACCAAACCAAACCATAGCACACCGCAATAATTATTCGACAATTGGTCGCTAAAAATCAAACAAATACTAATAAGCAGTACATTAGCAGATATGACAACATGTGAGTTGATTCTGTATAATCGATTGAAGAAACCACTTCGCGGATACCGTTTTGAGTCCACGGAAGCGATTCAATAGAGTTCACTGGCCGCTTTGAAGGAAGTCGAGAATAAAAATTCTTTCGAAAACTGGAAAAAAAGTTTGAATAAGTGTATTGTAGAGAGAAGGGATGACTTTGAAGGAGATAAAATAAATATGCATAAATACTTCCTGTTTTATTTAAAATGTTTGCCTTACCTTTTGATTGTAATAATATAATATTGTCTCTTTAGGTACGGTTATTTTAAAATTTATTTAATTATATTTTACTATAGGAATTCCAATAATAAAATCTCACTAAAGTAATTAATATATTATATGTATGTCCTATATGAAATAAGTCCATAACCAGCAGAATATTTATAAATGGAAAAATTTAATAGATATTCCTTATATCGAGAATTTCTTATTTTTTTAGTTTTAATTAATCCATGATGTCAGAAAACTGTTCAGGTGCAAACTAAACTCGAAGAGATTTACTACTAAACAACAAATCACTTTTGAAAATTTCTCGGTTTATCACATGATATTTTAATAAAATTCAAACTAACTAAACAATCAAATCAACTAAACTATGTTTTATTTATATGATAACCCTGCGTAATGAAGCGTGTAAAAATCGTGAACCGCGAAGTTTACTGAGTCTTACATTAATAATTCAAAAAGTTGACTGAACGAAATAGGTCCTTTATCTCGGTTCAGGATTTTTCTACATTTTTCTATTTGAATGCTTTCATATGCATCCAAAGCCCTATTGTTATTTACACTTTTTATCAGCCTGAAATTTCTAACAACTATATTGTGGCAATTTATATATATATATATATATATATATATATATATATATATATATATATATATATATATATATATATATATATATATATATACAAAATTTTCACTAAGATAATTTCTAAACGAATATCAAAAAAACTGAATGACGCACAACCAACAGAACAAACAGGATTCAGAAGTGGATTCAGTACAATGGATCACATCCAGGTTGTACAGTAGGCCATAGAAAGGCACAAGGAATACACCATGCCACTGTGCTTGGCTTTTATCGACTACGAAAAAGTATTTGACTCCATCTCAAAGCATGCAATAATAATGGACGCACTGCTTAGCCAAGGGGTAGATAAAGCATATGTAAACCTATTAGGATCGATATATGATGGAGCTACAGCCATAATTCACCTTGATGATCTTGAAGTGGGAATTAATGTAAAACAGGATGGTGTAAAGATCAATGTTGCAAACTAAAACCATCTTAGATTTGTACATGATATAGTTCTCCTTTCACAAGACCCATAGGAGCTGCAAAGACGCATACAAGAACTGCAAAGGGCTGGCGAACCATTTGGCTGGAAAATAAACTTGAAACAGAGTAAGGTTATGTTTAATAACTTCGCTTAGGATAAAAGGATTTCAGTTTTAGAAAGAGATTTGGAAATTGTGGACAGCTTTAAATATCTTGGGCAGAGGATTTCAATGGAGGGGAATATCAATCGGGAGGTGGAACGGCGTGTTAAATGTGGCTGGCAGGCATTTGGCAGGCTACACATTATGTTTAAGGGCCGGCTTCCACTTTGCCTGAAAAGAAAAGTCTTCGATCAATGCGTTCTACTCGTTATGACATACGGAAGTGAAAAATGGACACTCGCAAGTCGCAATCAATTCAAAAACTTAGGGTAACACAGTCATATAGCGAGGCGATGGGATGACAGACACAACAGCACGATGGATTGATGACATCGTTAAGTATATTGGACCAGACTGGCAGAGGAAAACCCAGAACCGTGAAAGTTGGAAACATGCTGAAGAGGCCTTCATCCTGCAGTGGATCGACTCGGGCTGATGATGATGATGATGTATCGTCAATACAAGTGTAAACTTCGTAGAATTACTTAGTGGTCTTTGTTTCAAACTTAAGTATCTCCATAAAACGAATGTGTGTACATATGATCAAGATGGGATCGGTACTATTCGCGTCGGTGAACTAACCCAATGTAGCAAAATAAAAATTACAAAATTTGAACAAATTAGACTGGGAGCTTCACCTTCCTGCAGTATGAGTTTTTCAGCAACCAAAATTCTAACAAAATTCAATATCATGCAATAATGGAAAAAGTCTTGATATTAATATACAGTCACTTAGGAAAGCGAATAAAATGTTTAATGACTATTTGAAGGATATACGAAAGTTCTGAAGCAAAGTTCTTATCAGTGGATGCTCGTGGGTTTTTAAAGTGGGAGGGCGTAAAAGAAAATAGTGCTGCTAAAGATTTATTTTTGCTTTTCCCTGCCTCCGCTTTGCTTTTCGTCTATTGAAACTCTATATAAGAGGTGAAGCAGGAAAATGAGTTAAAGGAAAGAAACTGATCTACTTTATCCATTGGATTACTCAGGACTTCTTTTAATTTATTTAGTGGTTTGTACACAACCTTAATGTCCATTTTTTTCAAAATTTTGTCTAGCCCTCGTGTTAATTGGGCATCAAATGGTATTACTATGAATTTATTCTTGTTCTGATCCTATTGAAAAGTCGAAGATTCTTTCAGTAATTTTCTAAACTTTTGTTTCCTAATTAATTTATCTACAGTGTTCTTATTATAACCATTTACTTCGGATACCTCCCCAATTAATTTTAATTCATTGTTACAATTATCTTTGTTAGGAAAATTGATTAATCTATTTACCATAAAATTTAAGATAAGGGCTAGTTTCAGTTTTATGTTTTGTAATTTTTGTTTTGCTACATTGGGTTAGTTCACCGACTCGAATAGTACTGGTCCAATATCTTTATGATATGTACAGACATTTGTTTTATGGAGATACTTAAGTTTGAAACAAAGCTTGACAGCACACCGTTGCTCGAAATTGTTGTAATTCATTTTCAGATTCCACTAAAAAAAAAATCTGCTTCATTGAAAGGGTTGCTACGGGCCACTAAGTGATTCTATGAAGTTTACACTTATATTGACGATGCATCAGATGTTGGCCTCCCCCATCTCCAAAGGAAAATCCAACAGTGGTGGATTGCTAGAACAAACTATATATATATATATATATATATATATATATATATATATATATATATATATATATATATATATATATATATATATATATATATAAACTTAAAATATAATTTATATCGCAATGTATAGAACGATATCATCCTACAATTGCACCATAACATTTGAATATTTGGATTATTAATAAGCAATTATTTTTTAAATCGCTAATAGCCTAAGTATACATAACCAAATTAATTGGTGGTACTGGTACCCATAGTTCATTACTTCAGTGGCCAGTGGCTACAACTTTACCGTTCGTGACTTCCAACCGAAGAGAAAATAATACTATCACCAGCCCATTGTTCTATTAGTCGCATTTTAAAGACAATATAGAACCAATACATTATTTTTGGTTTCGGTTCGAATAGATTTTTTTCCGGATTGAGTAGAAAGAGTTACACAATCTGATGCAATTAGTTACCTTCGTGTTGTAATGTAAACTAGTTTATAATATCTGACATAAGGGGACCATTGACAAACAAGTATTGTTATGGCTTTTAATACACGATTGTTTTTGTTGCAAGTATTGATCATTCGAAAAATTAGATTATTTGATAGTTAATTGAGACCTATATTTCATTATTGTTCATTGCAAGATATTTTTACGGTAACTCAAGTTAAAAAGTTGTCTTAAACGATGTCTAGTATTATTAATGTCCCTTAATTTGGACTTACTTACATACAAAATAGCAATATATAAATTTAGTTTATTTTGTTATTTGTTCCAATATAATGGACTGTCCAGACTGTTAAAATGCTTGCTCGATATTACAGTTATGGCGAGTTCAACTCATTCATTTTAAACAATGATGCTAATTACTGTTGAGAACGGTTTCTCTAGTTAGTAGGCTTCTTGAGGAACAAAATGTTAAATACAAATTAAAGGATGGGTCGGATTTTATCGGTAGTCAATGTTTGTGGTTCAAAATGCATTTGTTTATTTTACATTTTTATGTTCTGTTTAAGTTGAAGGTTTTCTTCAACAAAAAATGTCTTTTCTTTTCAGTAAAAATATTGTGATTTAATCCAACTTACCTTAATCGAAAAGTTAATAAAAATCAAGGTACAGAGTTTTTAAATAGTATCTATCGTGAACGAAATTCATAGTATTGGGGAGTTTGTTAAGATAGAAATTTAAATTGCAGGCAAATTTTTATGTAGATTATAGAGGGCGCTGTCTACGACACTTTTCAACGTTTAAATGGTTTTACGCTTTAGTAAAACTGTTCGCATTTTTAATGAAAATATATTGTCCAACTTTTTCACGTAAAAAAGGTATACCTTGCAAATGTCGCTCCCAGTTACCGTTTTCTAGATATCTGCGTTTAAATTGTTCATTGGCCTTTTTAAAATTGGTGTTTTGAAACATAACATTTGTGTTTGTTTTTCCTTTTTTGTCTTAGTTCCAGAGGAATGTTATGTAAATATTCGGATAACTGAGTTGGAAGAAAATTAAGATACAGTTCGCCGTTTAAAATTGGAGGGATTTTAATCAATAAGACCATATCAAACATTATTTTAAATTCGTGTTGGAAATGACGTTCGGATACAAAGTGTGGATTTTCTAAATCCCACGCATCTTTATTTTTAAAATTGAATACACCTCTACGTGCAAACGTTGCTTCGCAATATATTTTTTTAAACCTGGGGTCGGCATTTTGCTGGGTACGACAGAAACGGGCAAATTCCAGTTTGGCTGGCAAATCAACTTCCAGTAGATTCTGCACAGGCATGAAGTGAAACAGATACATTCCATCCTCGTGAGAAAATTTGCAAACTGTGGACTTGCCTAACCCAGCTCCCAGAGAAATGCGTCTTGTACTTACTTTAGGATTTTCAGATAGGCGAACCACATTGATTTTTGAAAATGATAAAATCCGGCTATCTTCGTCGAAGATACGTTTCCAAATATCTTCGATGAGCCCGGCATGCACTGAAATTTCCATGCGCGTATATGTCTATCATATCTCGCATCTCTTCATTAAAAAATTCTTGTTTTAATCTTTTAAAAAACTATTTTACTATTATCTATTAAAATTATTATAATTATTACTCTTTAAAACTATTTTAACTCATTAAATTATTTGAATTATATATTTTTCTTTTTATTTTGTAACCTTGGAACATATCCCTTATAATCCGCGACAAATTACCATTTCTTATTCATGGTTACTGTATTCGCGACATATTTACGGAAGGTATGCCCTGCGAATAAGGAGCTTTGACTAAATATAATAATATGACTAAATAAATTTTTTACTTTGACTAAATAAATAAAAGCATGCGTCGCTGCAATGCACTGTATATATATATATATATATATATATATATATATATATATATATATATATATATATATATATATATCGCAAATTATCACGAACAGCTGGCAAACAGAAAAATTACCAAATGAATGGAAATGTCCTCTTATACACCCGCTGCACAAGAAAGGAGACAGAACAGATGTGAACAACTACTGAGGAATCTCCTTACTACAAGTCACTTATAAAATCCTCTCACCATGCCTTCTCCACAGAATACAGGAACAACGAGAACACAAAATTGGCGAGTACCAGGCAGGTTTTCACCCTGGTCGTTCATGTACTGAATTAATATTTAACTTAAAAAGAATACTGAAATACAATGTTATCAGGAACGTCCTAATCGTCTGCACGTTCGTGGATTTCAAGAAAGCATACGACTGCATCGATCGAAAATCTCTGTTCAACATCCTAGAAGAATAAGGACTCGACCCCAAAATACTACGATTGATCAAGCAGACACTGACCTACACAGTCTCTAAAGTAAAATTTATGCGAGAAATTTCCGAACCCTTCCTGATTAAAACCGGAGTGCTCCAAGGAGATGGGTTATCCCCACTCCTCTTCAACCTGGTTCTAGACAAAGTCATAAGGGAATGGGAAAAGGAACTGAAAAATCAAGGACACTGGAAACCAATACGACACGGATGAACCAAAAACAATATAGAAATCTCATGCCTAGCCTTCGCGGACGACATAGCCATACTCGCAGATAATGAAGCAAGGGCAACCAAACAGATAGAAGTCCTCAAGGAATGTGCAAAGAAAGCTGGCCTACAAATCTCCTTTCAAAAACCGAATTCATTTGCTCAAAATTAGATGTCCAAAATTTGAACATCAAGATTCATTAGCAAGATAAAAACTGTCACACATTTCAAATACCTGGGCGAGATCCTCCAACCCACAGGAGGAGAGAAGATAGCACAGAAAACTCGATTACAGAAGATGAAGAGGGCATACGGCAAGACTCACAATATCTACAATAAGAAATGCATATCCATACACGCAAAAATAAGACACTATAACACAGTATTCAAACCAGAGGCACTATACGCAAGCGAGACACTTACACTCCACACAAAAAGTGGCATAGAAAACATACTAAATAAGAACGCAAAAATATAAGGAACATTTTCGGCCCAAAACTAACAGAGGAAGGATACAGACTATATTCCAGGAATACCACAGAGAGAATGTCCAACGTAGCGGGGGACATAAGAAATAGGAGGTTGAAATTCTATGGACATATCAGTGACTCCCACCGACAAGACTCACCAACAAAATTCTTACATACATACAAGTGGTCAAGTCAACAGTACCATGGATCGCACAAGTCAGAACTGATCTGGGAAAGGCACAAATAGAACCGACAGAGATTGAAGACAGAAGCAAGTACAGAAACAAAATACATATGTGGAACGTCGCATCAGAGAGCGAAGTTTCAAGGAGATCGGGGATAAAGTGGACGGAAGAGAGAAAAAGAATCCACGGAGAGGGGTTGAGAGGGGTGGGGAAGATCAGAAAGAATACTTACAAATGAGGAATGCTTTGCGTGATCCAACCGGGTCTATACGAACCTAATAATAATAATAATAATAATAATATATATATATATATATATATATATATATATATATATATATATATATATATATATATATATATATATATATATATATATATATATATATATATATATATTAACAAAAAGGTTAACAATGTATTTTCGTTTCTAAAGAGGCACTGTGTGCTGAAACAATTGTCTAATGTAGTAGAAATTTAAACATATTATTTTAAACAAAAATTTAAAACAGAAAAAATTGTTTCAAATAAATTTCTATCTTATATCTATTATATATCTAAGTATTGGCTACTTTAATTAAATATAAGAAAAAATATTTTTATGAAAATTTTAACTACACGTTTATAAACAATATATAATATAAAAACAGGAATATTAAAATATAAAACCATCTGATGGATATTAAATAGTATTTATTTCTAGCGAATTTTCTTCGTATCATAAACATTTATCATAGAGTCGGAAATGATGTGGCAAAAATTGTTTTTCTGACTGAGAACATGTACTTACGAATTGATATTCGATCGAACAGGTTCAGCTGTAATCCATGAACATATATTATAACAGAAAACAAGTAATGCCACCAATCTTTCCATAAATTAAAATTTCTATGATGGTGGTCGCATGTTCGCTTTGTATTAATTAATAATGCGGAGATGTATATTAGCGATCCGTAGATCATAATGGAGAGAGTTAGTCAAGTAAATAATCGTAAATTTGTTCCACAAGATAAATTCCTTACCCGCTGATTGATTCGAGGGAAAAAACTAATTGCCGTTTAATGTTAATCAGGCCTCAACTTAAATCCTGAAGAGTGGGTGAGAAAAATTACTAGCACCTAATTTATTACAATTCGTGTATCATTAATATTCTAGATTTAATTTATTAGATTAATGCTTAAACGAAGTAGCGAAAAATAGAATATTTAAACTGTTATGGAAATATTCATCGAGTGGTTAATTAGTTTTAAGCATACAATATAAATATAGATATTTTCAAAGAAAAATCAGCCTCATTGCAGCTGAAATTACCTTGTTACACTACAGCATACCGCTTTTATTAAAAGCAAACTATGTAATAAACGGTATGAAAATTTAATGTACCATGAAAACGTTACAAGGGTAATATGAAAAATACTAGATAAAAGCAATTTATTGTTTTAGTCGTAAATGCGATTTTGATTGGTTATAATAATTATCACCAATTATACCATATGTCCGAAATAAGAATGAATTCTACAGGGATCTCGGAAACCATTAGAGATACAGAGATGATTAAATTTGAAAAGAAAAAAGTTGCACCTCACTGAACACCGTAACGTCACGTTTTCAAATTTTAAAAATGCCTAATATTTCCGGAGATATATGGGAAAACCCGAATTTTTGCGATTTGGATTTTATTCGTTTCTGATTCTCTTTGAAGAGATTCTATTTGTCAAAATAAATTTGATAGTATCATGGCCACTTTTTCTCCTCTACAAGGTGGTGTAATTTTTGATCCGACGTTTCGGCATTTCTCGACCATCATCAACTTTGTTTTTTAAATAGTCGAAAAATTTTATTTTATCTTTAGTAAATTCTACTTTTTATTCTGAATCCAATGACATGTCACACTTATTATGTATTACACGTTTCGTACTAAGGGATGGGAATAATAATAAGTATTGTCTGAATGATTGAGCGTGTTCATAATTTTTTTTTGGGTTTTTCGTCACGATCTAAAATTTAAAAAAATATTAAATGTACCTGTTCTTATGTAAATACAGAATCACTGGGTAAAAACAAAAAACCAAACGGAGGCAAATTTCTCAGTGATTCCTTTTCTGTAATAAATTTGCCTAAAGAACAAAATTTTAAAAAATATATAAACATTTTATCAAATAAATACAATACAAACTTTTGAATGTTAACGTTTCGGGAGGTCTTTTACTCCCGTTTTCAAAACGAATCTAACAAATAAATTGTATTAATTTCTATATATACTGAAAAGATAGGAAGTAAATATATTTTGTGTAGTGTATATGTCAATATACTACAATACAGTAACAATAATAATTTTTAATCACAGTGGGCATACTACCATATATATATATATATATATATATATATATATATATATATATATATATATATATATATATATATATATATACAGAAATAATATATTACAGAAATCTTTCACCCTTTCTCCACGTGGTGCCACCGAACTGTCAACCATGCGACGTTACGTCCTTCCGCCTTTCAGCCGTCATCAGCCGAGCTCTAGATGAACGCAACGAAAGCAGTTCGGAGAGGCAATCGGGGCTAGACCAGATCAACTGGCCATTTTATATATATATATATATATATATATATATATATATATATATATATATATATTGAATATATTGGGAATATATTGGAAGCGTCGTCTGGGGCCGGGCGGATTTCAAACCTAACCAGGAGAATTAGCCTTAGCCCCGACACTGGTGAAGTATCGATACACTAAACAACAGAAATACATTAAACAACAAAGAATAACACCAACAAAAAAGAGAATGCGCCAAACAACATCAAAAGAATAAGAACCGAGAAGTACGCCATCTTTTTCAACATCAAAGGAGAGACGACACACCAGCCACGAAGAAAAACATCATAATTCAAGAATAAACTTCCACCGAATCCCATCCTCACGGGTCGTTTTCGGAGCAGTATCTCCTTTTTCTAACATGATCGATTAATCTCGATATAATACCGTGAAGGCACGGTTAACCACGCCCAAAGGACGGGGTCGAAAACTTTCTCCGATCGCGTCTGTCGCGAAACGGACGTGGTCGGTAATTATGGAATCAAACTAAAGGCTCCATGCTTACTTAAAAACCATGAGAGCAGTAGTAGTAAGCCTCCGCGATGCTCAGACATTACACCGATGGACTTTTTTTTGGGGATTCCTTAATGGTGAAGTTTACTGGAAGACTTTTAAAAATAATGATGAGCTGAAAGCTAAGGTTCGAGCTGCAATAAGAGAAATAACTGCATAAATGTTAAACACTGTTATGGAAAAAATTCTTTACCGATGTTATTTATGTTTGGAGAATGAGGGTTGAATATTTGAAAATACAACATAATTTTCTATTATAAAAATAAATTTTTGTGTTAAATAAAATTAACTATTGCTTGTTGAATTTTTTAGAGAACTTTCTCTGATTTCAGAATTGTTCATACATTCATAACATTTTATTGTTAATTTCTATTTCTGGAATAAATTTAATATTATGATCAATAATGTAAAGAAAATGTTTTGAAAACCAACCAGACTTTAAAGACAGCAATAAAAGTATTTTTTTAAATTTGCTTGTTTGCATTGATGATGCGCGTCGGAAACGTGTAATAAATATTAAGTGTGAGATGTCGTTGAATTCAGAATAAAAAGTAGAATTTACTAAACATAAAATAAAATTTTTCTATTATTAAAAAAAAAACAAAGTTTATGATGGTCAAGAAATGCTGAAACTTCAAATAGAATCAGAATCGCGTTCCCTTAAATTTGAAACTAGTCTTTGAAAAATGGATGGATTGGGTTGATGCCATTCAGGATATTTTTTAAAATATTGTATCTCTGCCTGCCTACAATTCTTGTGAAATCATATCAAATTTTTCTTCGTTAGAATAATGTTCCATTATTATAAGTATAATAATTAACAAATTTTAAACTGACAGAGTGTCAAAGGTCATATTTAACCAAATTATTGAAATAATTGCAAACTAATGCAATTGTCATACCTTAGTAGGAAATTATTATTATTACCATTCTTAATATATTCAATTATATTCAAATTTTTTAATAAACATTTTAAATCCACTTTTGAGTAAAACAAATTCATACATTAAAAATACGTCAAATTTTTTGTTTCATAGTTAGTTTTGACGGTGAGTTTGTTTACCAATATACCAGTTGACAAATCACTTTTAACAATTAGAAAGAGATTAGAACATGACACAACATTAAAAGACCGCACTAAACTAAACATAAATACAATTTTGAAATTATTAACTCTATGCTTAAAAACCACATATTTTCAATTAGAAAATAATTATTATCAACAAAATTTCGGAATGGCAATAGGTTCTTCTCTTTCTCCTTTGAGTAATATATTTATGGAGGAACTTGAGAATGACATATTAAATAAATGTTTAAAAATCCAATAATATGGGTTAGCTATGTTGATATTTTTGCTATATGGCAAAATAACATTGATGACCTAATTTTTTTTTACAAGATATAAATTCTCGACAATTAAGTTTGATTTAGAGATGGAGAGGGCGAATAAACTACCATTCAAATTACAATAAAAATATTTTAATAAAAAACTATTACCTAAAAAATTTCAAGGATAAATCTTGTAAAACTTTTGATACCAGACAAAACAGACAACTTACTAATAATATATATATATATATATATATATATATATATATATATATATATATATATATATATATATATATATATATATAAATATATATATAAATACATATATATATATATATATATATATATATATATATATATATATATATATATATATATTTATATATATATATATATATGTATATATATATATATGTATATATATATATATATATATATATATATATATATATATATATATATATATATACATATATATATATATATATACATATATATAACATATACATATATATGTATATATATATATATATATATATATATATATATATATATATATATATATATATATATATATATATATATATATATATATATTGAATTTAAATCTACCGAAGGCATAGAACACAGTTATTTTTATTTAAATTAATTATAGCGGCCTCGTTTAATATTCTATATTTTATTATCGTTTTGGAATTATTCCAATTGATTTTATGACCCAATTGCCATGCGTGTTGGCAAATTTTAGATTTATTAAAATCGCCCTTTCTAAGAAGGTTTTTATGTTCTTTTATTCTAACATCCAACGGTCTAGATGTCTCCTAGATCCATATAAAATTTGCCACTTTTGTACGGAATTTTATAAACCACATTTTTGCTATTCTGTTGTGTGTTGTTTAGTTTGGTTTTTGTTAACATAAATCTAAGAGTATTTTTTATTTTAAATGTCGTCTTTATATTGTATTTTTATCCTACTCTTTTAATTGTGTCAGCCGGTCGCGTTGGTGCGGCGGTAAGAGCGCCTTCGTTGCCGAATCCGCGCTGGAGCGATAGTTGGTTCGATTCCAGCGCTCGGATGGTTATTTTTCTTTCTTCTGTCCGTTTATCTTTCCTAAATGTTTGTGATTGTTTCTAGGCAAGAGTGTAAAATCCGACTACGAATTACCTCTCAGTCACGCCAGTTAAAGGCTGGGTAAGGCCGGATGCCTTCTGAGAAGTGTTCTACGTTGATCACTCGCCAGTCGGTGGGTTTCCTGATAGACTTATGGGTAGGCACATAACCAAGGGTTTATAGCCCGAGGGGGGTGCTGGCCTGGGTTTGTCGGAAGCTGATGACCGTGGTTCGGAACCCACGTTAAGCTGTAGGTGCAGTCGCTAAATAGCCTAGTTGCTGATGCGCCTCTAACCCAAACACGTTACTTTACTTTTTAATTGTGTCAGAAATACCGCGGATGTAAGGAATTGTGAGATTAATTGTTTAAGAGTTATTATTATTAGTAAGTTGTCTGTTTTGTCTGGTATCAAAAGTTTTACAAGATTTATCCTTGAAATTTTTTGGGTAATAGTTTTTTATTAAAATATTTTTGTTGTAATTTGAATGGCAGTTTATTCGCCCTCTCCATCTCTAAATCAAACTAAATTGTAGGCTGTCGAGAATTTATATCTTGTAAAAAAAAATTAGGTCATCAATGTTATGTTGCCATATAGCTAAAATATCATCAACATAGCTAACCCATATTATTGGATTTTTAAGACATTTATTTAATATGTCATTCTCAAGTTCCTCCATAAATATATTACTCAAAGGAGAAAGAGAAGGACCTATTGCCATTCCGAAATTTTGTTGATAATAATTATTTTCTAATTGAAAATATGTGGTTTTTAAGCATAGAGTTAATAATTTCAAAATTGTATTTATGTTTAGTTTAGTGCGGTCTTTTAATGTTGTGTCATGTTCTAATCTCTTTCTAATTGTTAAAAGTGATTTGTCAACTGGTATATTGGTAAACAAACTCACCGTCAAAACTAACTATTAAACTTTGGTTTGTAATTTTAATGTTGGAAATTTTATCTAAAAAATTTGACGTATTTTTAATGTATGAATTTGTTTTACTCAAAAGTGGATTTAAAATGTTTATTAAAAAATTTAAATATAATTGAATATATTAAGAATGGTAATAATAATAATTTGCTACTAAGGTATGACAATTGCATTAGGTTGCAATTATTTCAATAATTTGGTTAAAAATGACCATTGACACTCTGTCAGTTTAAAATTTGTTAATTATTATACTTATAATAATGGAACATTATTCTAACGAAGAAAAATTTGATATGATTTCACAAGAATTGTAGGCAGGCAGAGATACAATATTTTAAAAAATATCCTGAATGGCATCAACCCAATCCATCCATTTTTCAAAGACTAGTTTCAAATTTAAGGGAACGCGATTCTGATTCTATTTGAAGTTTCAGCATTTCTTGACCATCATAAACTTGGTTTTTTTTTAATAATAGAAAAATTTTATTTTATATTTAGTAAATTCTACTTTTTATTCTGAATTCAACGACATCTCACACTTAATATTTATTACACGTTTCCGACGCGCATCATCAATGCAAACAAGCAAATTTAAAAAAATACTTTTATTGCTGTCTTTAAAGTCTGGTTGGTTTTCAAAACATTTTCTTTACATTATTGATCATAATATTAAATTTATTCCAGAAATAGAAATTAATAATAAAATGTTATGAATGTATGAACAATTCTGAAATCACAGAAAGTTCTCTAAAAAATTCAACAAGTAATAGTTAATTTTATTTAACACAAAAATTTATTTTTATAATAGAAAATTATGTTGTATTTTTAAATATTCAACCCTCATTCTCCAAACATAAATAACATCGGTAAAGAATTTTTTCCATAACAGTGTTTAACATTTATGCAGTTATTTCTCTTATTGCAGCTCGAACCTTAGCTTTCAGCTCATCATTATTTTTAAAAGTCTTCCAGTAAACTTCACCATTAAGGAATCCCCAAAAAAAAGTCCATCGGTGTAATGTCTGAGCATCGCGGAGGCTTACTACTACTGCTCTCATGGTTTTTAAGTAAGCATGGAGCCTTTAGTTTGATTCCATAATTACCGACCACGTCCGTTTCGCGACAGACGCGATCGGAGAAAGTTTTCGACCCCATCCTTTGGGCGTGGTTAACCGTGCCTTCACGGTATTATATCGAGATTAATCGATCATATTAGAAAAAGGAGATACTGATCCGAAAACGACCCGTGAGGATGGGATTCGGTGGAAGTTTATTCTTGAATTATGGTTCTTATCGGTTCTTATTCTTTTGATGTTGTTTGGCGCATTCTCTTTGTTGTTGATGTTATTCTTTGTTGTTTGATGTATTTCTGTTGTTTAGTGTATCGGTTAGGTTTGAAACGCCGCCCGGCCCCAGACGACGCTTCGGGGGTGCGCGCTCCATAGGCCGGATCAGACCTCCGCTGCTGAAACTGCCAATATCCACTATTGTCTGCCCCCGCGATGACCAGCGCGCTCGCCAACGCGGCCGATCAGCTCGGAGTCCATCTTCGATGCTTGGATGTTGAAAGGTACAGGTGTTTCACTGTTTATTCTCTTGTTAGGCGAGTTTGGAATGGACGGATTTGATGGTGCTGCCAATCCCGGTGCATTGATACTTCCCCAACGTCGGGGCTAAGACTAATTCTCTTGGTTAGGTTTGAAGTGCCACCAGCATCGCTGATGAATGACTTCGGGGCTGTCCGCTCCCTAGGCCAGATAGACCTCCGCTGCCGAAACTACGAACAGCTACTGTTATCTGCCCGCATGATGACCAGACGAAACACGTCCGATCACCTCGGAGTCCACCTCCAAACTGAACTAAATTATTGTGAAAGCGGTCTCTCAAATATTCCATACTATTTCTGGAATTAAGAGGAGGAGCCCCATCTTGTTGAAACCACATATTATTGGTTACCACTAAAGGAAAATTGTCCAGAACATCTTCGATATCGCTTCTTAAAAAGCGTCCGTATTTTTAAAAATTTAGTGTTTTTTTTTTTATAAATTATGGATCCAATAACTCGGGTTCCCAAAATAGCGCACCACATGTTAAATTCAAAACGGTGTGGATGTCTCGATGTTCGAATACGATTTTCATCTTGTGGTGACCAATAATGACGATTTTTTTCTATTGAAGATGCCATTGGTACAACAATAACGTCCGTCCAGAGAACATTATTAGGAAAATGACGATTTTCAAAGCATTGTCTAGTAAACCATTCGCAAAAAGTCAGTTATGTGACTGATTAGGAGCAACATTACGAAGTCCTACAGTATCATCATCTTCTACAGCAAGCAAAACGGTCATTACCTGTTCAGGGGATTTTTTTTGCGAAGTAAGCACTGGTTTGTTAAATGCACCATGTTCCCTTAAATTTGTAACTAATGTTTGAAAAATAATCGTTCGGGATGTTTTTGAAAATATTGCATCTCTGCCTGCCTACAATTTTTACGACTCTCGATAAAACAGCAAATTATATCAAATTTTGCTTCGTTAAAATAATGTTCCGTTTTTTTAAGTATAATAATTTACAAATTTAAAACTGACAGACTATCAAATATCACATCTAAATAAATTATTGATAGAATTGCAAACTAATGCAAATGTCATCCCTTAGTCGGAATTTATTATTATTATTATTGTCATTCCTTAGTATTCCTTAGAAACGTATAACAAATTGATAATTAATTAGTTAATTAACAATAAATTAATTAAGTGTGACATGTCATTGGATTCAGAATAAAAAATAGAATTTACCAAACATAAAATAAAATTTTTCGACTATTCAAAAAAACAAAGTTAATGATGGTCGAGGATCAAACGTTGGATCAAAAATCTATTACACCACCTTGTAGAGGAAAAAAAGTGGCCATGAACATTTTTTATTTATTTTGACATATTTCTTCAAATAGAATCAGAAACGAATGTAATCGAAATTGCGAAGATTCGATTTTTTTCCATGTAACTGCGGAAATATTCGGAAATGTTCAAAATTTTAAAACGTGACGTTGTGGAGTTCAGTGAGGTTCAACTTTTTTCTAATTAATATCTGCATCTTTTATGGTTTCTGAGATCCTTGTAAAGTACATTCTTATCTGGGACACCGTGTATAATAATTTTTGCTAATAGGGTGTCGTCCCACTCTCTACTTCAACATGCTTGTTGATTTTATTAAAGATATGACAGTCAAAGATATGTCTTAAAAAATTATTATCCAAATGTTTTCATCAACTGTTTCAACAGAGGGCAATTCCTTGCGTAAAATTGTCAATTAAAATTTTGTACAATTGTGGTACAATGTCACAAACAACCTAATGCATGTTTTGCCTTAGGTCTGCCTAATCGCCTGCAGATTGTTAGAATAACCTTGTTCTTGAGGAAGCCCCACGGAAAAAAGTGGAGAGGATTAGATCGCATGATCGGTTAGGCCACTGAATATTATTCGAGAAATGAAGCGGCCAAGAAAATGTGTCCATAAAATATTGTTAAAAAATGGCACTAAATTTAAATCTCGAACTACCTATTGGGACACTTTATAAAGTTGTCCACGTGAAAAGGATATTTTTTAATGAAGCATAGCTCCATATTTATTTAAAAATAAACATTGGCATAAAAATATCCAGTGAATTGCCATTTTCGATGCTGGTGTGCGAAATATAATGCCATTCAAGTGATGGCCATTTTCACGGGTACACGTTTGAAGCCGTTATCGAAAGTTTGCCTCAACTGTTTTTAACGTTTCTTCATCGAATGCTTCAATTCAATAAAGCGGTCTTCAATTTTTCCAGTGTGCGAGATTTAACTCCATGAGTCCACGTTCCTGTTGATTTTTCGTCTCCGAAGGTACGGTTTGAAAAATAATTAATCGAGAATCAAAAATATGATTTTTCGAAATTAAATGGGTAGTATAATGGGAATTATTGTTTTTTAATGTAATTTCGTTTATTAAACTCGAAGAGATTTACCACTATTATTAATTTAATCTATTAGATTTAATAATATATTACTAACAATTTTAAATTAGATAATTAGTTAGAATTATAGAATTAAAAAATTATTAGAATAATTAGAAGTTAAAAAAAGTGATTTGGTGTTTATTGGTAAATCACTTCGCGTTTAGTGTTTCATATCGAAGGTTCCAATAGAAGAATTGAACTTCTTTTATGTTCATTGAGCCTAATTTAATCCGTTTTTAGACTGTTGGGCAAGAAAAATGTTACATCTAATATTTTGACGGATGGTAGATAATGTTTCTAAATAATTCCGATCAGTTCGTTCTGTGAAGAATCACGACGTTTCGCCAAAATATCATTTGGCAGTTTCAAGTGTTGTCCGCTTCGAATGAAGAGGAAAAGAATTATTTTTTTTTCTTTAATTGTCTAATCTAAAAATTCTATATTCTTATTTTCTTTTTCTTTAACTGTAAATTATTGTTATTGTGCAGGAAATGTACTTAAGTTTAAAATTATAATTAGTTGTAGTAAATATAAAGCTGCTGTTATTCAAATTGTGGATTGGAAACGTCTAAATTTTCTTCCAATTTCTGTGAAATAAAGAATGTCCATTAATCTCCTAAAAAGTTCTAAGGAGGAATATGTAGTTTTGACAACATGTGGCACTTGATAGATATAATTTTAAAAAGGGTAATACCCCAATTTTGCTATATCATTTGGTCATTTGGTTTTGAACCTTTGGTGTTAAGAATAGACTATGTAATTTTTTTTAATCATACAAAATTACTTTTAATTCGCTCGACGCGCGCTTCGGTAACCAAGTTAGCATTATCAGGAAATAATTAAAACTCCATGAGCGAATTAAAAGTGACTTTGTGTGAGAGAAAAAAAAGACATAAAGTTGATGGTTGGTTCTGCTGGTTGAATTTTCGCCAACCCATTTGGAGTCCTTTTGAATTTTTAAGTTGATGTAGATTGTAACATTTCCGTTGCTATGTATTACTTAATAAATCTGAGTTGCAGCATAAGCGGTTAAGTTTGAGTAAAATTTTCAGATAATAACATATGTTCCAATTTTTCGTTATCGGATTGTTGTGGTTAAAATTCTTTTAGTTGTGTGTGCCTCTCCAACTGATAGTTATAAATCTTCATTTAATTTTTTTTCTCGATATTAGGCGTGGTTCATATTTTCCTCAGAGCAATGTAAAATATTTATATAATTTCTAGAGATTTTGTTTTTGACGAAATTATGTCGTCTAATATATCAAATTGCCACTCTTTAGAAATTAACTTAAACGAGGACACAGTCAGATATTCTTCCAATAAATGGCAGAGCGATCGTAAAAATAATTGCATATTTGACATTAATTTAGACTTCAAAAGCAAGCTCGATATTTTTTCTGTCATAGAAAAAAGTAAATTTTGTGTGTTGATTAAATAGCACTATTTACAAGAAAACTAATAATAATTATCGCCACCATTGACTAAACCAAATAATAGTATAAAAAAAATCTGCTTTACATTTCATGGTTCATAAGTGGTTTACTGAGTTTCGATGTGGTCGAACCAATACGAATGACGCTCCGCCTTTAGGAAACTTCGTTTGGGTGACAACTGCTGAACAAATGGTCAACAAAACCCATAATATGATGTTGGCTGATAATGGTGAAGGTTAAGGAGATTGCTGAAATGTTAAACATCTCGACCGAATGCGTACGATAATATCCTACACGATTTCAATTTGGGTTTAAGAAAGCACGATGTGTTTTTTTAAATTTTTTTGCTTCTGCTTGTGCTTTTTTTTTAATCTTTTGTTTAAAATCAGCGCGATGTCCGCCGCGTTTGTTCAGTACTGTCCAAGAACGGAATAAAGGGATCAACTCACAGCGATATTTAAATATGTTTAAGTGCTATTCGAAGAAGTTCCTGCATCGAATCGTGATTGTTGATGAAACTTGGACTCGTCACTACACACCCGAAACGATGAAATTGTTCAAATAGTGGATCTACGCGGCGAAAATGTTTCGAAAAAGACGAAGACATTTGAGTATTGACTGGAAGGCACATGACCTACGCTTCTGGGATTCGCAAGGCATTATCTTCATCTTTTAAATCGAATAAAACAATTTTATACTTTGTTATCTATCACTTTTATTTTTAAATTTGTGTGACTATAGTTTCGTAAAACGATGTTACATTCTCAAATATAACTTTAAAACTTGTTTTAAAAGTAGTGTTTTTAAAAGTTTTAAAGTAGTGTTTGAGAATGTAACATCGTTTTACGAAACTATAGTCACACAAGTTTAAAAATAAAAGTGATATATAACAAAGTATAAAATTGTTTTATTCGATTTGAAAAATTAACTATCACAAAGTAATGAACAAATCAATCAATAATTATCTTCATCAACTATTTGGAAAAGGAAAAAAACGAACAGTAGAGAAAATTTATTGTGCTGCATTATTGGTCAGATTTCAAGAACAGTTAATGCCCTAGTTTCGCTAAGAAAAATGTGCTTTTCTTGTAAAAAATGTGAAAAATTTCACCACGGCAATGCACCCGTTCGCTCGCCTGTCATTGTAAGAGTGAAATTGGTCAACTTCACCTATGCATTGATGCCGCATCCACTCTTTTGCTCGGATTTAGCACCCTCCGAATTATACAAATAGCTACTGGGAATATAAATAATTGAATATTAAATATTTTTAATTGGAAAACTATTTTGAAGAGTTCGGTAGGTCGTATTTTTTGGAAGGTAACAACAGCGGAAATGTTGGTCAATATCCCGTTAAATGAAGATTACGTAAAAAAAACTAATCAATTTCCGATAAAAAAAAACATTATTTAACTTTAAAACTATCTGACTTTTAACTCTACCTACTCTACTAAAACTATCTGACTCCACCTTCGTATACGTACATAAATACCAGTCAGTAATCATTGATAATTATTCTATTTCTTAATTATGTTATTTCTTTTATCCCTACTTTTGTTTTATAATCTAATAGATATTTATGGATTTTTGAAAGCCTCAGAGATGAAATTTTATATGTATAAATGTCCAATAATCTCTGGATATCTATTTTTTTATGTAAGCAGTGTAGCCAAAATGCTTTGCTCTAAAAACTGCTTTATGCTTAATCATTAATAGCTGGTAGTAAATAATTCAATAATTTATTTCAAAGGAAGTCACATTTGTAAAAGAAGAAATAATTGCAAAGTAAAGTTTATCGAACCGAAAGGCGATACGATACGATAGGGGGTTATGACAAAAATCCCAGGGTGCCAAACGACGACCACAGGTCCACTTTATGCCCTTACATGGGGGTGGCTTCTGCCAGAAGGGTGGCTTTATAATAGGTTCATGGGAACAGTTCTCTAGACAAATAACATATTGAATAATATAATTAAATGTGTTTGCTCTTCGTTTTATTTATGACTATGACTATGAGAACAACTCACCAACGGCACATCAAATTTTCTGTTTATTCCCAAGCTGATATACATTTTAAACGTTTATGTATTTAAATCAAACGCATCGAGCGTATTGATAATATAACAGCAAAAAGGTTTCGAAAATTAATTGTTCTTTTTATTAAAGAAAAAAATGTATACCTTGACTAGGTAAAGTTATCGCTTTACTTCCTAATTGTTTATAAACCTGATAATAATGCATGGACAAAATAATGAAAGATTTTTAATGTTACATATTCTTATGTTTTTTATAATATATGCTTAAACTAAATGAATCAAATGTAACTTAGAGTTAATTGTAGAACCAAATATTTATAACTATTGTTTATTTTGTTTGTGTCTTTAAAACTATTTAGAAAAGAAATGAAATAATAATATATATTTTTATAAAAAATCCTTTACTTATCGAATCCGCAGATCAATATAAGCAAATAATCTACTACTTGGACAGGACGTTAGGAACGATATTGGTTGTTAGAATAGCTGCTTTCTGCAATTGTAAAATTAGGTTGTTGCTTAAAACCAGATCTTCAACTTGATCTCAAAAGCAAGCTGTTCATATTTTTTAACCTTTTCAATGTACTTCACAGGTAAGTTATTATCTAGTGGTAGTGGTATGTTAATGATGATAGCCTGTTTAGCTTTGTTTTAACAAAAGTCTTTGTTAAAACAACCAAATTTGGCCGATTATGTAATACAATCAGTTCGGTAACTATGGTTATGTGTCAATACATTTTGATGTCTTCAACGACACACTTTGGTGAGTAATTTTAATATTAAACTTTTTTAGATAATAGGTGGTATTTTACGCACAATGCCTGATGCAGAATTTTGCATATATTATTATGTCCGCCAAGATAATCTGTGAAAGTCAATGCGGAACAACCAGATATTATATCTTGTATAGACTCTGCATCTGCCTGACACACTCTACACTTTGTATCCAGAGTTCCCTCCTTTAAAATGTATTTTCGGTACATCTTTGCTACAACAATCTAATCTTGGATGGCTGCTAGTGCTTCTTCAGTTTCGGAAAAAGGTAACCAGATGTTAAATATGCCGTTGATGATTTTTGACATACCTCCTTTTGTTCCAAGCTCTAATGGTATCTACCATGCAGTTTCTTTCCTTTACAGTTTGCCTCCAGTTGCTCAATATTCAGATGTTCTTGAGACCAGTTTCGTTCGACCAAGTGGTGATAGTTTCACATCACATTTCCTCAGTGCTTCATTACTGGCTGGATTACTACTTTCAATGTATTTACGCAACTGGCCTATTTGTTCAGAGTGGAAGATTTCCAAATTCAGAAATCCTTTGCCTCCCTTATACTTTGGCAAGTATAATCTTTCTAGCGCTAAATCTGGGTGATGTAATATGTGCTTCGTTAGGACAGTGTGGACTTTACGATCCAATTCCTGTAATTTTGTTTTCTTTTACGACAGTACTCCAAAGGTATATGTTATTGAAGGGATAACCCAGGTGTTTATTGCCTTAAATCTATTTTTGCATGTAGCTGAGTTTTCAAAATAAGGCCCAACCTTTTATGAAATTCTCTTTCAAATTGTTGTTTGTTCGTTTTTTAATCAGTCTTGATGCCGGTTATGTCATCTATTAGCTGAGTGTTTTCTACTTCTTCAGATTTCTCTTTCTTTCTATGTATAATAGGGCATGTCCCAATCCCAAGCTCCATCTTGATGTTTGAACTAAATCTTTCGATGATTTCAAAGACACTTCGCAGTTGGCTACGCGCTTTCGCATATAGCTTCAAATCGTCCATATAAAATTGATGTGCGATTGAGGTTTGTTTGTCTATGGTATATCCGCATTGGCTTTTACTGATGATGATGCTTGATGGGTTTTAGCGCCAAGGAGAACCATAGTAGACTCAGATTGTTTCCTTGAAATACCCGTAATTCGTATATAATTCAAGGACTTTGAGCAACCATGAGCGCGGCAGTGATGCCATTTATATGTTTCTCTTTCGTCTAGCCTGATTTGTTATGATGCTAACTATGACCAGAGACTATTTACAACAGACAGTTTGACAATTTCCTACGATAAACGCTTCTGCTCCTACTCTCTTATTATTATTATTATTATTATTATTATTATAATTGCGTATTATTCTCATTTACGTTAAGGCTTGGTAAAAATTAAAAAATAATAAAATGTTCTCAATTAATACAGATTATTGGCTTTCACAACAACTCGTCGAGAATGAAATTTAGCAGTGCTTTGACCTGATTCCTACCCACTGAAATATAGCTGTTAACAGCATTGGCAAATACCTTGAAGTCAAAGTATTATGATGTCTTCGCCACCTTCAGAACTGGTCATCTGAATCAAGTCTCAGTTTTCATCAAATCTTCAGTTGTGTATTTCGGCAGGAAGGGTAATTACTGGCGGTTTTTTAATGTCGAATCCTATTATCTGGATCTTGCTTTTAAATCTTCACTCTCTTGGACAAATATAACCTTATTGGCATAAATTGAATGTCAAACATGACTGATACTATCTATAATTAAACACACAACTGTAGTACACACAACTGTACAAATGTAGAAATAACATTTACCGTGGCAATTTACCTAGAGCATACAGGAGTCTATTCGAACCCAACCTCAAACATGCACTGTAAAAACAGATAACTTTATTTGTTGCTAAAATATGTAATCAGCGAATATTTCTCTATATTTTTGGATTTTATGCTTAAATGAGTCATTATATATCTGGTTAATCATCTCACTCGGTCTGCTTCATATGAATTACTTTATTATAATAATCAGCAAACGTGTTTCATGATCTGTTATCAAGACTCACTCAGGAAATGTTTAGCAAATTTGCCCATCAAAATATTATTAACTCTGGCAGCCCCAAATTTTCAGTGATTGTTGGCATTTAAGTTTTTGTGAAAACCATTACTACAAAGTAGCGGTTGCTATCTCTCTTTTCATTATTACACTTCTAATTATATTCTCGCTTTCCTCCATCAGGGTAATCTGTTTCAACTCAATGTATGCTTTTATAAAGTTGGAAAGAATAGACCAAATGATAAACGAAGTAAAAGTTATCGAGAACTTGGGTTTTCTGGTGCTCTTTATATGGATACTCAGCCAAGTAGGAATTGAGATAATAATTACTTGAGACTGATTTGGCGACTTAAAAGCCTGTATTATAATTGCTATGAAAAACCTATTACAGAATAATTGAAATGTGTATAAAGGTACAACCAGTGGAGGGAATTTATGTATTATTTAAAGATATTCAAAATGGTATACTGTAGGCTCACTTATGAATATTTCTTGACCGAAAATTATACTATACTTATACTGTTATAAGCTTTATCTATTAAGAACAAACTCGACATTCGTAATGATCTAATTGAGATATTTTCTAAGAGAAGAATCCCGTCACATTTCAGCTCCACCCAATTCTTCCCTTGGGCGATGAAACGCTAGATGGACCAAAGCCGTCCTGGATATCTCTTCATCATAAACGTCCACGAAGAAGACCGAAACGGGATGGAATGATGACATTATCAAGTTTATTGTTTCCGAATGGCGGAGGAAAGCACAGGACTGCGTGAGTTCAAAGCATGCTGAAGATGCTATACTCCTATAGGGGATGAACACTGGTTGAATGATGATGTAAAATTAAATCAGCCAATTTAAGAAAAATATTAAAACAATAATTATTTAGTTTTATATTTTCATATACGGTAATACAATCTTAATATTTTAATTATTATTAGGCGGAATCAACCGATATCAAAAAATCTCGTTATTTTTAGCCATGTATTTATCTCCCGATTCTTTGATAATCGGCTATTTATTGTACATGAGGACGGTTGAGCATCCTCGATGGTTTGTAGACCTGCCCAAAAAACATTGTTATTGAGTGTTGCCGCTTTTGTTTTTACATTTCAATAAACATATATTGATTTAGCATAAGTATTTAAGTAATTTTTATAATACATTCTGGTATTGGATGATCGTAGAAATTTATAAGATCTTGGCGATACATCCTCAGTTTTTCATCTTTATTCTCTTCCGAAAAAAATTCTCAATAGTCGGTAAACACCACAAGCTATTAATCTATGCAATTATTCAGTTACTCTTCTATAACATCGTCAAATCCTTCTCCACCAATTTGTAGAACAATATTAATTATTGTATTTCGAAAATTTCGAATATTTCGAAAACTACTTGAACATTTCGAAAACTACTTGAACATTTCGAAAACTACTTGAACAAAGAAAACGATTTGAACAATTTCGCCATCAGTGTATCGCCATAGTCATCAACCAGGTTCGTTATCTATTGTCAATAAACCTTTGAAAGGTGATAATTCTTTTTCCAAATATTTGTTCCGTCTGGATTATATTCCAGAATCTATCCAGATCGATGAAACCATTCCATAAATAAAACAGCTACATGATTTTGATAAACAATAGAATAAGTTAAGAGATATTCCGAGTAATCCAAAGGATAAAGTAAACCATCATGAAAAATCAGGGATTTATGAAATTGGTTGTCAAGATTAAGATAGAAAAGATCCATATAGAAAGATATGGGTGAAATGAGAAATCTTGTCTAAGATATTTAGTAACAGTGATTTGTTGTTCTTTGATAAATAAACCACTCAGTTACAAATGGTACAATTATTTAAATTCCGGGGATACTTTAATTTTTTTAACTTTTTGATTTATCAATAATACAATTCGTTTCTTGGAATCAAAGAAATGAGGGAACAAAAAATCACAAATTTTCCAATGAGTGTTTCTCGTAGTCTGTCTATTGTCATAATAAATTATATTTTGATGTAAAAACTTTGTTGTAATGAGTATCTTTGCATAGATGAAATTCTCTTGTATGATCTATATTACTTAAAAATGTGTACCATCTAAACATTATGCAGTACGTTGGACTTGTAGAGTGCTAATGAAAGTTATTAAAACGTTTCTATTCGCTGCAAAGTTGTATATAAAATTTTATTGAAAATAGTTTTCCTGCTTTATCATAAAGTTCATATATGACGTAACTGCAACATAATTATCTTGAAATTGTTATTAATTAACTATGAGAAGTTACATAATTTTTATTTACTCTACTTGCCAATTTATACGGAACGAACTGTATGCAAAGGTCAAACAAATTGGCCGCAACTCGGGCCGTTACCTCATCGTGACCAAATCCGTAAACTTCGACCCGTCGCCATACAAAAGAGCACACAGGTGCTTCCTCGGTCGACCGATATATTTATGTCCGACTAGGACTCTAATTAGTACTAGGAACGGCGCTATCTCTCTTCGGAATCGTCATCGCTATACATTACACCAAATTGGTAGTACCGAACGCCTAAGTACCCATGTTTTCGCATTTAACCGCGCAGAATTATTGTTCGCACTGAATTTAAGCCAAATCACTGGCAGATTCTTTATCGTTTGGTTTATAGTACAACCATTCGCCTCAACGTTTGTTCATGCGTTAGAAAACGAGATAAATAAAATAGAAAGCACCACATCAATACATTAAAAGGAATAGATGTATATATCTTCGAATGTACGGCCCCAAACGGGTATTACTGTAATGACATCACTTAAATAATTAACTTCTTGATTAGTTGCTATACCTACCTTATTTGTCAAACTTAGCATCATTGGACTACCATCCGCTTCTATGTCTAAAAAATGCTAACATGCCATTACCTATTAACAGACGGTTAACGGAACTTACTAGGAATGCTTATTTTGAAGAAATCAAAGTCTCCGATCATTGGTGAATCTAAATATGTTGATATGATAGTGGCAGGGCATTATGTTGAAATGAAGTGTCATTGTACTGAAATGCGAAAACTATCGTTTCATATCATTGCTTTTGCACAGCTTATAAAGTTCTAACAAACATTGAAAAGCAGAGTGCCATACATCGAGGAAGGAATGAACAAGGATCAGGCAAGGTTTAGAAGGGGGTTCACATAGATGTTAGCACTACTGTTGATCCGGCTCGAAGGACCAAAAAATGTTAGCAAAAATGTTGATCCGCCTCGATGGGACAAAAAATGTGCTACAAAATGCTTGTATGGGGATTGTATCCTGATTGAAATATTGCTTGTTTTGAGTTGTTAAGGCTTGTTGATTTATTTTATCACTTGACGTCAAAATTAATTTATTTATATGTAGTCAAGCACGTGAGCTCTCTCTCACTTATATTTACGTTATAAAAATACAAGTACTTAACAGATTAGTTGCTAATAGTCCGACAAATAATGGAGAATACAACCGAATTTGATGTTCCCTTATTCCAGAGGTTTATAGACTTCAGACAGACGTACAACCGCGTACAAAGAGCAGTAATATTTGAGGCCATGAAGGAAATAGGAATATCAGTTTATTATACTAGATTAATTGAAAAGTTCGCAGAGCGGAAATGATAAAACAAGTTTATAGTTTAAAAAATGGCTTTATTTTTCCGTATATTCTCCCTTAAGTTCAATACATTTTTTCCAGCGGTTCTCCAATTGATTTATTCCATTTATGTGAGTATTTTGAAGGAGGTCACTTCCTCCTTCAAAATACTCACACTCAGGGCTTCAAACTCTGCCAAATTACTCATCTACGGCTGCAATAACTTCTTCATTTGATGAAAAACGCTTGCTACGTAGGAATTTTTTTAGGTTTGGGAACAGATGAAAGTCAGAAGGAAGCAAATCTGATGAATATGGTGGATGCTCCAACAATTCGTGGTGTAACTCCTTCAATTTGGCCACTGCAAGAATATCTTTGTGAGTCGGTGCACTGCCTTGATGAAACATTATTTTTTCTTTGCTAGCCAGGCATTTTCTCACTCATTTTTGCCTCCAATTGATCTAAAAGGTTTGATTGATACTGCCCTGTTATTGTTTTATAGGTCTGAAGGTAATCAATTAACAAAATCCCTTATGCATTCCAAAAAATTGATGCCATAACTTTTTTACTTGATTTTGACCACTTTGGCTATTTCGGAGCTGAACAAACGGGCTCAATCCACTCTGCGGTTTGTAATCGCAGTTCAGGATCATAGTGGTAAATCCCAAGTCTCATTCATAGTTACAAAACGACGTATAAAATATGTTTTAATCTTTCGAAAAAGATCAAAATGTTGGTTAGAAAGTTTAACTCGAAGTCCTTTTTGACCAAAATTTAACAAATGCGTCACTCATCTTGCATATAGCTTTCTCAAGCCAAATTTCATTTTCAAAATATAATACACCCATTCAGTTAAGATGTCCATGACCTTAGTAATTTCATTTAAAGTCAATTGTCTGTCATCCATCACCCTATCACATATAGAATTAATTATTTATTCGGTAGTTGCACTTATTGGAGTCCCCTAATAGATTTACCATTTTACTATGAATATATTCTTTAAACCTTTCTTTTACAAATAATTTAATCACTGTACCATTTCTTATCTTTTTATTTTAAAAAATAACACTGAGTTAAAAAATAACACTACGTTTACTTTAGGCTGCTGTTTTTATACGAATGAATTGACAGTTCGACTTGAAATTTCACATATGTTCATATGAAGGATGAATCTTTAAAACATAGTAGATTATATAGTTCTTTTAATGCTCTATAGGTGTCGCTTCGGGGACTTTCCAATTAGCCTAACGACGAAAAACGACGTAAACTCTAAGGCAGTAGTAAAAATCCAACAATACACCACAGTAGAATTTGAGGCTGGAGAGGATAAATTTGAGATTGGAGAAGGTTTGCTGAGAGAGGAATGGATTGGCGCCAGTTCTGTTTAACATAGTATTGAACAAACTTTTTATTGAAACATATTTTCACGTAAATGCCACAGTGTTAAATAAAGAATCCAGACTAAAAACATATTAGCACGACTGAAAAAATCATTTACACATATTTTTATTGAAATAATATAAATGTGAAAGAGCTGATTTAGAAATAAGTATAGACAACATTTGGAAAAGAAAACTAATCGAACAACAGAACAAAAATTGATAATCGACGATGATAACATTGAAGTTCTGATTAAATTTACCTATCTGGCAAGCAAACTAGTGTTAAAAAAAGTACCACAGAAGGAATCACAAATCGTATTAACAAAACTTCTTACTTCCTTTGGCTTACTGGTTTGCCATAAGGCCTAAACTTATACAAAGGAACCCGATTTTATAAGATTTATAAAATATTTTATCGGTTATTGGTCACTGTGAGACGTGAACCTTTACAAATAAAACAAAAGATATGCTTACAGTATTTAAAAAGTACTTCTCGCTCTATAGTTGAGAGGAAGCTTCACGTTATACAATTACACAATAGTAAGGAAATTTTAAACAAATTAAATACTTTCAACAAACAAAAACAATCTGACGTCGGTCATTGTATATGCAATACTAATACGTACACTATAAAACACAAATTCGGCTACTACTCACTTACGGTTGTGACCTTTACAAAGAAAATAGGAGACAGGGAAACAGGGTTTCCCCGTCTCCTCTTCTCAGGAAATAGGGTTTACAAGGAAAATAGGAAGTAGGAATAGGATCAGGTAAAACATTGAACATAAGTAATTAGACCAAGATCTAGTTATCGTATGTGAGGGTAACAGAAAGGGAGGTAGACCATGATACTGTGGTAGGATACGGTAGGAAGAGATACTGACTGAAGCTTTGATGCACATTAAAAATTAGCAAGGAGCTGCTGGAAATTAATCCGTATATACCAAGTATGTAAATATGAAATCGGAATTTGTGTATAGAAAATACAAGCTTTTTGTATGAAAATTATAAAAAATATGTTATTTGAAGTATTGTCCATCACGCCAAAAAAATTCTTGGTCTTTTAAGGCAAATCAGCCATCGAGCCATTTTTGTAAGTAGTGAAGCGCTGCTCAGTAAGTTCGTGTCCCATCGATGCAAATAACTAGAAATCGAACGAAGCCATGTCTGGTGAGTAAGCTGCATGTAAAAGTATTGCCCAATTAAACGCCTCAATCGTTTCCTTGATTAGTTTTGTTGTGTGTGATGGTGGATTATAAAGAAGCAAAATCACTTTATGTTGCCTTTTTTAATATTCAGGTCATTTTTAACGCAAAACTTCATTCAAATCACTATTAACGATTTCGTCAGGTTTTAGTAGCTCATAATAGATCACACTTTTCTGATCCGAATAAACATATCTTCACATCTTCTGTCCATCTTGGCCTTTCAGTCGATTTCGATGGTTCGCCTGGAGTTACCTAAGATCTTCTACGCTTAGGATTCTCAAAATGTATTCACTTATCATCGCAAGTCACAATTCGATGAATAAATGAGTTTCTTTTGTACCTGGCGAGCAGCATTTCGCAAGTAGTTTTTTCTATTTTCCTGCTGTCTTTTATTCAGTTCAGGTGGAACCCATTTTTCCATCTGAATCTTTTCCATTTCTTTCAAACGTTTAGAGATGGCTTCTTATGTTACATTTAAGTGATCCGCGAGTTGTTGCGTTTAAGCGTCATCCTCATCCAACAATGCTTGCAATTCTCTATATTCAAACTTTTTCTGTGGTCTTCCACGTTCTTAATTTCTTACGTCAAAATCGCCACTTTTAAATTTTTTAAAGCGTTCAAAGCACTGTGATTTACCAAGAGCATGCTCACCGTAAGCTTCGACAAGCTGTCCGCAAGTCGCAGTTTCCAGGCACAAAATTCGACATATTCTACGCTATTACAAACTTTGCTGTTGTATTAAATTTGTGTTGTCGGGAGTTGAAAATTTTTGTCAGACATCAACAAGGAAATAGTCCATCTATGGGCAAATTCCGGTTTCTTATTTACAGACCTGGTATGTGAAGGATGAATGAGATCAAGGCTCACTGAACGATTATACAGCCACAAGAAGAAGAAGAAGGAATAATTTATAGTTAAGAAGAAGAATATATAGTTAATGTAAGACAGCAAAGTTTTGGTTTTTGGGTGTACCTTTTAACTTAACCCTATATTTGAGGAATATGGGGAATCCGGAGAAAACAAACATTTCGTTTCGCTCGATGTCAGTAACCAAATAAATGTGCATTAATTTGCAATATTGCAATTCATTTGTTATAACTCTTTTACTCAAAATTATTATTTGGGTGTGGATTAAGAACTCAAAATGATCTGATGACCTTTTTTATTCATTATGAATAAACTATTTTTCGATTCAGAAATGGTAGTTATATTTTTCTTAAAAACAGAGCTCAGAAACTTAAGCATTTGAATCAATTAATGTTGAACTTATTCAACGTGATTTTTAAATTTCTGATTCTAAAAATCATAATTTTGTCATTGCTATATATCCAAAATATTTATATATATATATATATATATATATATATATATATATATATATATATATATATATATATATATATATATATATATATATATATTGTTTGGTTGTATGGTTGTATACTAAAATAACACAAACAAAATAAGGATGTCCGTTTAACAAATCAGAACTTCAGTGTTCAGAACATGCAGCCTCGGTTTCACCCAACACAATGCAAATTGTATTCCACCAGCATTCTGAATTATATTTTTGTTAATGTTGAACGTTAAAGGATTATGGTATCAAAATATATTTCACCTAAACTCGTAAATCTAGATATAAAAAAATGGTTTCTTTCAAAAAGACGGTGCGGTGTGACATGTCACGTATTTCGCCAGACAATAATAATACCAACTGGTAACCAAGATCATGCTATCTTACGCCATTGGATTAATTTTTGTAGGGCTATGTTGAAATAAACCTCAAAACATTCTTGACCTTAAACGAAATATTCAGGGCAAACAGTAATCGAAAATTGGGTGACGACTCCACCAATCGAAACCGAGGAGGAAATTTGAACTACATAAGTTTCAAAACATAATGCCATTATTTGTTCATCAAGATAAAATATAAATTACTTGATTACCATTTGTAGTTATCATTGTGGCTCATTTTAAAGTTGTGATACTCTTATTGGGCAACTCTTTTGTTGGAAAGTAACAAATAATACTTTAGATATTAAGGGTCTACCAATAAGTATAATAGAACTTCACAATTAAATGAAACACACATTTTTGTTGCTAAAAATCAGTTCCGATTGCTTTAGTCAAGAGATTCAGATATGCAATTTATAATTTGAACAATATTTCAGACATATAGGCTCTTTTTGCAGACACGACCCGCTCGCGCCAATTTTTGATTATTGTAAAGATCGTACTGTATCGCCATTGGATTAATTTTTGTAGGGCTATGTTGAAATAAACCTCAAAAAATTCTTGACCTTAAACGAAATATTCAGGGCAAACAGTAATCGAAAATTGGGTGACGACTCCACCAATCGAAACCGAGGAGGAAATTTGAACTACATAAGTTTCAAAACATAATGCCATTATTTGTTCATCAAGATAATATATAAATTACTTGATTACCATTTGTAGTTATCATTGTGGCTCATTTTAAAGTTGTGATACTCTTATTGGGCAACTCTTTTGTTGGAAAGTAACAAATAATACTTTAGATATTAAGGGTCTACCAATAAGTATAATAGAACTTCACAATTAAATGAAACACACATTTTTGTTGCTAAAAATCAGTTCCGATTGCTTTAGTCAAGAGATTCAGATATGCAATTTATAATTTGAACAATATTTCAGGCATATAGGCTCTTTTTGCAGACACGACCCGCTCGCGCCAATTTTTGATTATTGTAAAGATCGTACTGTATCGCCATTGGATTAATTTTTGTAGGGCTATGTTGAAATAAACCTCAAAAAATTCTTGACCTTAAACGAAATATTCAGGGCAAACAGTAATCGAAAATTGGGTGACGACTCCACCAATCGAAACCGAGGAGGAAATTTGAACTACATAAGTTTCAAAACATAATGCCATTATTTGTTCATCAAGATAATATATAAATTACTTGATTACCATTTGTAGTTATCATTGTGGCTCATTTTAAAGTTGTGATACTCTTATTGGGCAACTCTTTTGTTGGAAAGTAACAAATAATACTTTAGATATTAAGGGTCTACCAATAAGTATAATAGAACTTCACAATTAAATGAAACACACATTTTTGTTGCTAAAAATCAGTTCCGATTGCTTTAGTCAAGAGATTCAGATATGCAATTTATAATTTGAACAATATTTCAGGCATATAGGCTCTTTTTGCAGACACGACCCGCTCGCGCCAATTTTTGATTATTGTAAAGATCGTACTGTATCGCCATTGGATTAATTTTTGTAGGGCTATGTTGAAATAAACCTCAAAAAATTCTTGACCTTAAACGAAATATTCAGGGCAAACAGTAATCGAAAATTGGGTGACGACTCCACCAATCGAAACCGAGGAGGAAATTTGAACTACATAAGTTTCAAAACATAATGCCATTATTTGTTCATCAAGATAATATATAAATTACTTGATTACCATTTGTAGTTATCATTGTGCCTCATTTTAAAGTTGTGATACTCTTATTGGGCAACTCTTTTGTTGGAAAGTAACAAATAATACTTTAGATATTAAGGGTCTACCAATAAGTATAATAGAACTTCACAATTAAATGAAACACACATTTTTGTTGCTAAAAATCAGTTCCGATTGCTTTAGTCAAGAGATTCAGATATGCAATTTATAATTTGAACAATATTTCAGGCATATAGGCTCTTTTTGCAGACACGACCCGCTCGCGCCAATTTTTGATTATTGTAAAGATCGTACTGTATCGCCATTGGATTAATTTTTGTAGGGCTATGTTGAAATAAACCTCAAAAAATTCTTGACCTTAAACGAAATATTCAGGGCAAACAGTAATCGAAAATTGGGTGACGACTCCACCAATCGAAACCGAGGAGGAAATTTGAACTACATAAGTTTCAAAACATAATGCCATTATTTGTTCATCAAGATAATATATAAATTACTTGATTACCATTTGTAGTTATCATTGTGCCTCATTTTAAAGTTGTGATACTCTTATTGGGCAACTCTTTTGTTGGAAAGTAACAAATAATACTTTAGATATTAAGGGTCTACCAATAAGTATAATAGAACTTCACAATTAAATGAAACACACATTTTTGTTGCTAAAAATCAGTTCCGATTGCTTTAGTCAAGAGATTCAGATATGCAATTTATAATTTGAACAATATTTCAGGCATATAGGCTCTTTTTGCAGACACGACCCGCTCGCGCCAATTTTTGATTATTTTAAAGATCGTACTGTATCGTGACTATGGCTTAACGAATGTTAGTTTCCAAGTCGTCAATACTCGCGAGTTTTCTGCTATAAACCTGTATTTTCACATGTCTCCAGAGAATATAATCAAAAGGAGTTAAATCGTATGATCTCGGCGGACAAGCGATGGGGCCATTTGGTGAAATTAACGATTTGCGAACTTGGCTCGCAATAAGTCCATGTTTACTTGCGAAATATGCGGCGGTGCACCATCCTATTGAAAATAAAGATCATTCGCATCGATTCCATCAAATTCCGAGAAAAAAATCTTCCAGCATTGCCTTGTAGTGCTAATTTTAAAGAAATAAGGACCGATGACTCTTCTATGCCAAAATCCACACCAAACTGTGTTTTTTGCGTATGCAAATAACTCTCATGTATCACGTGTAGATTAGATTCGCACCAATTCCGACAATTTTGTTTATTGATGAAACCATTGAGCCAGACATGAGCCTTATCGGAGAAGATGAATTTGCGATGAAATTCGTTGTCGGTTTCCATCATTTCGAGGGCCCAAACGGCAAATTCACGATGAATACAATGGTCGGTTGGCTTCAATTCTTGTGGGAGTACCATCTTATATGGGATGCAAGCCTAAGTTCGGCCTGGAACTTCGCCAGGTTGTCATTGGCTAGAGGCCTAACTCTTGCGAGCGGCGAGCAACCAAGACGTTGTCATTTTTGGCTACACTTGCATGAACGGTAATATTCTTAACACTTCTGTTTTTTTTGTCGTACAGACATTACACTATCGTGGAGAGTAAACTCATTTTTAAATTTTCTAATAACACGATCAATAGCCTGTTCAGAAGGACTACTACAATGGGTCTAAATTACTCGTTGAGTTGTATGAGGAGACCGCGAATTTGCGTAAAAAAAACTGGACAAATCCGAAACGTTATTCTAACATGCAACGAACCACGATTTAATTTCAAGCCTTTCGGAAAACAACTGACAATATATGTCAAAAATCGTTAAACAAATATAGCCGCAATGAGCTGTCAAAGTTGGTACTATACTCTTGGCAGTGAATCTTTGTCGAATGATCGGTAGATTCCTTATCGTTTGGTTTGTAGTTGGGTTTTTCACTCGAAACGTGTCTCTTTATAAGTTAGAAGACGAGATAAATGAAAGAGAAATCACCATATCTATAAATTAAACTGGAGGTTATATAAAGTCAGATATGTAACGATAATGCCTTTTAAAATTAATTGTCGTAGAACATGCGAAGTGCGACACTAACTTACGGTGCATATTAAATTCCTCTAGGACTGCGATAAAATCTTTAATAGGCACTATGAAACTATATCCGGAGAAATTATTATGTAAATATTGTTAAAATACAAAACCAGGCGTTTATATGCAAAAGCAAATGCGTGAAGTTTAATTAAATACCGACCTATATTAGACACTTGTGGTTTTTGAAACATAATTAAGTGTATATATGAGTGATTTCTCCGGAAATATTATTGTTTAGAAGCAGGAATTTTCACAGATATTGGGCTGAACAGTGATATACTCATATGAGTGAAAAATATATGCATTTTTATAATAAGGAATATTTGAGTCTGAATTTCAATACATCTTTTATACAATTTTTGAGGAAAACATTATTCATTTTTCAAAGTTTACCATTTTTTTTCCAAAAAAACTTAAGTTAGGTTTGACTTAAGTTAGATTAAGTTAGGTGGAGATCGTGGATATTGTGACTTTTCTGTCTATTGTTTGTATTAATTTGTTATAAAAACAAAGATATATTGAGCAAAAATGGAAAAATATATTTATAATTACAATAAACTGTTTGAATCGTTTACTCTTCGCGAAACGGTGAGTACCTACTTATTTATTCCTTTATCTGCGCAACAAGCAACAACCCATTTTCCAATGTTCTTGTAAGTAGTAACAATACAACATTTTAATGTTTCCTGGTTCACCCCTTGTATAGGGTTTCAATAGCACGTAAAGTAAAAAGGAGGAAGGGGAAAGCAAAAAAAAAATTATAGCAGCACTATTTTCTTCTTCGCCCACTCACTTTAAAAACTCACGAGCCGCAACTGCAAGACATGTGGTTCATTGAAGACGGGGCCCCACTGTATTTTACTGTTGCAGTGTGAAATCACTTGAATCAACGTTTTTCACATCGATGGATTGGATGCGGTGGTGAGTTTCTTTGGCCACCTCGTAGCCCAGACATTAATCCGTCAGACTTTTATTTGTTAGGTTATATGAAGTTTTTAGTTTGCCAAGATGAAATCAATATACGAGACGAGAATATATGAAATGTTATTAGAAATGAAGAAAATATCTTCTCAAATGTGAGGCGTCACTTAACAAAGAGCTTGCGAAAGTGTATTGTGGTAAACGGTGGACACTTTCAACACCTATTAAAGTAAATTAAAAAAAAATGTTATTTTAAATAAAGTCCGTTGTATTTTTGATATCTTAATGTTTTTTTTTCTGGTATTCAAGGCTGGCTTTGTGAATTGCAGATGTTTCAGCCATCGACAATGTGCAATGGAATATTTGAAAACAAATATCTTGCAAATGGCATGAGATATCGATGTTGACCAAGGATCCTTTTAGCGTGGGAATTATGACTGTTCTCTATTTTGAAGTCAAAATATTTCCAGCTTTATAGGTTAAAAAAAAAAGCTAATTAATTCCCTACAAAGTAGGCAGCAAGTGCACTATAGGAACTAGACTCAAACTAGATTTTGAACCTGATATCTTCAACCGGTTTAAAATAATGTACATTTTTCGAAAAAAAATTACTTTGGCTTTCAACACCCTGTATCTTTTTAGTACCTAACCTTTGCCAACACATTTATTAACTAAATTGTCTTATTTTGATCTCTACTATCACCAGTTACCTATGGCCGAGAAGTTATGGGACACCCTGTATATATATATATATATATATATATATATATATATATATATATATATATATATATATATATATATATATATATATATATATATATATATATACATTCACATCGCAATCAATTCAAAAACTTCGGGTGGCACAGAGGGGAATGGAAAGATGTATGCTTGGCATTACAAGACGAGACAGAAAGTCCTGCGCATGGATCAGGGAACAAACAAAAGTCTGTGACATCATTGGAAGAGTAAAACAGTTGAAATGGAGATGGGCAGGCCATATAGCGAGGCGATGGGACGACAGATGGACCAAGGCAATCCTGGAGTGGATACCGCTTGATCGCAAACGTCCGCGAAGAAGACCGAAAGCACGATGGACTGATGACATCGTTAAGTATATTGGACCCGAGTGGCAGAGGAAAGCCCAGGACCGTGAAGGTTGGAAGCATGCTGAAGAGGCCTTCATCCTGCAGTGGATCGATACGGGCTGATGATGATGATGATGATTTTATCAAAATTATTTATTATGTTATTTTAGTATACAACCATACAACCATACAACCAAACAATATATATATATATATATATATATATATATATATATATATATATATATATATATATATACACAATGACATTATAACGATAATATAACGCATGTATGGTGTATATAACTTGCCGGAAAACACTATGAATAGTGGTGACACGCGTCATCAGCTAACTGAAGTTCACCCTTAACAGATCTCAAAGGATGAAATTTTTATTCCCACGGGATAATTTAATTAGTATAAAGTTCGGGAGACTTGTTCACCAGGTCCGAGGAAAACATGTCAGATGCTCCACTAGTTTCAAATGTAGGGGCGAATTTTTAGGGTGACGTTTAAAGAGGGTTGCGGAATGGTCGAAAACTTTCGCAAGACATTAAACTTTCGAATAAAGACATATGTTTTTATTTTTTGATGTAATGAAGCGAGGAATAAAATCTATATATCAATTGTTATATTGAGATTTTTAGCCAAATATCAAATTGCCTATTTCTTCTAGAAGTGCATTATGACATTAATCTGAAGCAGATGTTCAATTATTAATTAGTAACTTGCTTCAAGTTTAACCATCCCCTGATAATGGAGAAGTAAGTTAGCGAAACGGGTGTCAAGAAAAATAGTGTCTTCCTATCTGATGGAAAATTTCCCAGAGTTAAGCTGTATGCTGTATGCAAATTTTTAAAATTAGAAAATTTCCATTCATGCTAGCAGTAGTAGATATCTTGAACAATAATGTACAGGTCTAAAGACAATATAGATGATAACCGGAGCTCAGTCGTGACCACAAGTACGTTATTCTCCATAAATACTGTTTCAAAGTACTATAAAGCAATCCCATGGACAAGACTGAACCATTCTGCATTAAAAGTTTTTAATACTGTACATTCCTCTTGATGTGTTGTTGAATAATGCCGAAGTTACGAAAAAAAAGTATATTAATCTTTATTCTTCAATAACATATTATGTAACTAATAATGGAAATGTATGCATGCAATAGTATATTTCATGGTTATAAGTGGCTTACTTTATTTTCGATGTAGTCCAACCGAGTGATTCTCGATTATGTTATTTTCTTTGATTTTCTTATTAATCCTTTTCGCTGCGTGGTATTCATTGATGTGATTTTTTCATAATTTTTTAAATAGAAGACTTTTGATTCTGCGAGTCAATAGGTGTTTTTGTGATGTATCTGAATTTGATAAAACGAGTTTGATATGATGATATGATGCGAGTTTGAATTTGATAAAATGAATTTGATAAAACGCACTCCACTCCAAGGTGTCCTCTACTACGTTCATTATCTTTGGACTTTATGTTATAATAAAAACCTCTGTAAAGTAACTTAGATTCTTCAGTAGTGAAATTACAATCTGTAAAGTTGACAAATCTTTTGAAAAATTGGTCTTCGATGTAATTTGTAACAGGTTTAATTTTATTGGTTTCTTTCTTGGATAGGAGGTTTTCCAGTTTCTTCTTTTGCGTTATAAACTTATTTGTTGGCCCAAAATATCGAACTCAATATTGTTTAGTCTATCGATTAATTCACTATGTATCACTTTCAGGTAAATGCTGTATATATCCCTTTATTATATTAAATTTTTCTATCTTCAAGTAGCCATTTCTTCAAACCTTGTTGTTGTCATTTTTTTGCTGAATCTGTCCTGTTGTTAGTCTTCAAACACATGTATTTCGGATAAACATCCGATTGGTAACATTTGTTTAAGTACCAGATATTTTGTGTGCAGATTAGCCGATGGAAATTCATTTTAAATAAATAAGCAAATATTACGAGAAACAACAATTAATAATGATGAATCCTCATGCACGAAAATTATACTCGCTTATATATATATATATATATATATATATATATATATATATATATATATATATATATATATATATATATATATATATATATATATATAGATATATAATATATATATATATATATATATATATATATATATATATATATATATATATATATATATATATATATATATATATATATATATATAGATATATAATATATATATATATATATATATATATATATATATATATATATATATATATATATATATATATATATATATATATATATATATATATATATGAAAAACAGAAATTTTTCATCCGTACTTCCATGTACCTCTACTTGTTTCAGATCAGTCGCCGCTACCACGCCGAGACAAGTACCTCCCAGGACCGGTTTCTGACCTCACAGCCGTCGTCAGCTGGGCTCGAGCCCCACGCAGGGAGACATATATATATATATGAGCAATGGTTAGTTGCCTGACCGGAAGAAAGCCCCACCCATCCCTTACATTGGAGGGCACATCTTTCGTCTGTTAGTGGTTAGACTCATCAGGGTACCGACATATGCTCTCCCGCTTATAATGGAGCTTATATATGCTTATAAATGGAGTTTCTTGACTTCTTAGGACTGCGTCCAACAGTAGTCAGGAGTTATACACCCCCGACTTATTCCATACCAGAAACGACTGTTACAACAGTGGGTTTTACACAACGAACTTACTCCTAAGAAAGCGAAAACGCTTTCATCGCTCGGATAGGTCATGGGCACTGTTTTTTAGAAATTGCAAGGCATGATTGCATTGTTCATTAATCTCATCCGCCCCATTCCCCCGATAAGAAGTAATATTTATTCGGTTTTTTCCAAGAAATGCCCGGGCTTGACCTCGGCTAACACTTTTCTTTTTCCGAATGCGAAGAAATGGTTTCCGTACGCGAAAGAATTGTTCAGAAACCTGTTCGATGCGCAAGATTTAGCAAAAGTTAATATAAACCCTAACAAAGACACTTCTGAAAGAAATACTCAGCTGAATATATATATACAAAAACATCGGGAATCGGTGATGTCTCTAATGAACTTATTAAATATAGAGAATATGGAATCCAACAGAAAATAACTCATCTATGCCAAAAAATAATACAACACAAGAAAGTACCAAACAAATGAAAAATTAATATTACCATACCTATCTTTAAAAAAGGGAGTTAAAAAACAACAAACTATAGAGGAATAAGCTTCACATTAGAAATAATTACTAAAATTCAGTCAGAAAAACTTAAGGAACGAATTACCTTTTGTGAAGAACGGCAAGCTTTTTGGGGAAAATAGATCAATGGTAGATGAAATTTTTATAATCTGATGACTCATTAAAAAAATCAATCGAATGCGAGAAGCTATTTTTCGTGTATTTTGTTGACTTAAAGTAAGGATTTGATAGAGTTCATCCTAGAGACGTAATCAATATAATTGGAGAAAAAATAATAGTATAAATAGAAAAATGTCGATTTTTTTTCCAGATAAAGCAGAACAATTTTACTAGAATAACATCAAATACGGATGAAATAATTATTATCGTAAAAACTCAACTTTGTATATTAAAGGGGAAATCGACTTATTAAGATATTATGTTATACCAATAATGGCGTACTACTGGCCCAAAAAGAAACACATCTACAAATTCACATGACCGCTCTACAAATGCACAACTATTTCTAACAGATTCAATATGATAATATCGACTTAAAAAACACAAGCAGTGACTATCTCAAAGGAACCTAACATTTAATTACCTGTGGGCAGAACTTTCATGTAATGGGGCAGCCGTCTGCCAGCCAGCAAGGCGCAGGGAGGATAGCTACCCTCCCTGAACCTGGACTGCTACCCCTGGGCCCTTCCAGGTTAATTATGTATTCTGCCTGTTTTAATTATGTATCTAGTACTGTTGTGTTTATGAAATTGTAGATAAAGTAAAATTTATAGGTAAGTATTTCAAAATTCTCATTCAGAACTCATATTTGAGTTTAGCCACGAGTTACAATTTAATGAATTAACTTTAAAAAGTCGCAGAAGATTTACGAAGATGCATCAGGATATCTAAGAGATAATAATATGGGGAAACAAATATGTGTTAATAGACAGCAAGGTTCAAATCTACAAAACATGTGTAAGGTTTGGTAGAAACACGTGCGGAAACAACGAAACCAAAGAGTATATTAAGAACATCAGAGGAGAAAACGCTAAGAGTAATAACGGGTGCCATAGTACGAGAGAGAGAGTGGAGTAAGAAAGTGAAATAATTAGAGAAAACTCCGGAGTTCAGGAAGTGGTCCACAAGGATGAGAAGAGGATCGAGGGATCGGTTAACCAAACCGGATCGGTTAGCAAAATAGGTAAAAATAATAAAAAAAAAATAATAATAAAAGACCAACAGGAAGACCATCTACGAGATGGAGGGCCTTCACGTCTCAGAAAATCATGAACCGGTATCGCGGAATGTAATGGGATCCAGTCCTCACTTAAGAAGAAGAACAAGAGTTTTACATTTATATAAATTTTTTCAACATTTATAAAAATTTAAAGAGAATCTTGATAGGTTACTAGAAGATGGATCACTAAAATTAGAGGTACTAGAAAATAGATCAATAAAACAATACAGCAATATTATTTCGAGGAAACGTCTAGGATTATATATTCAAAAATTTTTCTATTCTGTTTTAAAAACTGTGACATAAACATATTCTTTAAATCTGCTTCTTGTAATTACCTTATTCTAATTTAGTAAATATTATTTAACACAACGTTTGAATGTATGTCGGGATCATTTTTTTTTTCGGGAGTTGGAAACTGTTATTCATTTCGTCATTTTCTATAAACTAGCAATATTTACAGTTGCACCAATGAAAAGTTCGTGAAGCGATTTCTATAGAGAATAATTTTTTTATTTTGATATTATAAATTACATACACATTTATCTCAGACATAAGGCAAACTCTGTTTTGCTGTCGAATCAAGATACGATAACTTAATAAAATAAGAACAATAAGAAGATTATGCTGAGGAGGAGGGCGAGGTCGCTTAATTCTGATAATCGTGCGGTATCGTAAACTCAATTCCGTCGACCTGGTCACTTCCTGGTGACCCGAGACGCCAATAAGGTTATAAAACGACTGAATGGGTGCTACCTGTCCTAAGGCGGTTTTTTTAGTGACGAGTACCTCGATATGGTAATCAATTGAATGTTTAAAATACATCGCAGTGTATTTACCGTTGATGATCAATCCTTTAAAGCCGCATTACCTAAAATTATTACATAACTCCATAAATAATCTTTTAATGTGTTTTATCGAATTTTTAATTGTAAAACCTACAAAACGAGAATTTTGCTAGGTTTAGGATGTATGCTCTTTTTAGGATGTTAGGACCTTTTTATTTGCATGCTAACTTTACTTTTACAACTGGGGAGAATATATTACTATGTGAAATTAAAAACATGTCAAAGATACCGTTGTTGGTTATGCAACATACTACAGGGTAGTTTAGGGAAAACGCGCGTATTTTAAAGCAGCGTGCCTCCATGTTAAAAAAAAACAAATAATAGGTGGTTGATAAGAAAATCATAACTGATGACTATTTTCTTAATATAGTGGTCTTCAATTGGCAGGCTGTCCTCTTCACAAGAAGACAGCCGATAATCAGACAGAATATCCGCATCTACGGAGTCCCCATCAAATGGGCCAGATCGGCACACTACCTGGGCCTTGAGTTCGACAAGGCCCTCACGTGGGTGCCGCACCTAAAGAAGGTAACCGGGAAAGCAAGAGCCATGGCTCGTCTGCTTTACCCCCTAATGAACGGCAAAAGTAAGCTCTCGCTGAACATCCGAATAACCCTGTATAAAATCATGGTCCGATCCGTCCTCACCTACGGATCTCAGGCCTGGTTCCCGTACCTCCCCCCAACGTCGATTGCAATTCTGCAATCGTTCCAGTCACGTGCTCTTCGCACAATAGTAGGTGCCCCATGGTTTGTAAGGAATGCGCAAATCCATCGGGAAACTGACACAGCAGAGCTTCAGACATTCCTGTCCAGACTTCTGGACAAATTCCTAGCGACGGCGTCCCTTTCGGACAATCCGCTAATCAGAGCCACGGCAGCTTCATTGCCGGCCGTTGCCCCAGTATGACCATCCTCTTCGGTCATCACCTCCATGCCTAAAGGACGGCAGCTAAAACCCTTCGAATAAGCGACATTGTCGTGACGTTCGAAAAAATCAGTGAATACAAGTCAGGGCCTTCGGGTCAACTTAACCTCCAGGACAAGTAGTAGTAGTCTTCAATTGGGTTTTTAAATAAAAATAATTATCGATTTTTTTTACTTTATTTTAAAACTTTATCATTAATAATATTGATAATCGACGCGAAAAGCGTTTTAAAAACTTGTTACAATTAATTATAAATGAATTAAAATGTATAAAATGAAAAAAATCACGTGTTTACGAACGCTCCGCGATTGGCTGCTATGTTTGTAAGGTCAGAATACTAAGGTGTTTTCACATCAGTACTATCAACGGCTTTTATTCTTATATATACTCTCAAAATATTTCTTGATTAAGTGCAAAATAAAATATTGTTGATTAATAATTTAGTTCAGTAATGTGTGACAAAGGGTTCATAAAAACTAATTCTGTTAATATACCTGCTGTAGATATTTTTATGGTCACAGATTTTCTGAAAAATGACATTCGGTTCAATTCAGCTAAAGTTCGAGGTGCTAAAGTATCGATGTAAGTTTTTTAAAAAATAATAATAATGTAAATAAGAAACAAAATGTTTCTACTAAATAGAATTAAACTATTTGTAATACGGATAATATATTAAAGTAGATTATAATATGTAAACTACATTAATAATCAATTCAAAATAAAAAAATCACTACCCAAAATTATATACATATTTGTTTGATTGCATTCATTGAAGTTTGTAATACTTTTAAAACCACACCGATTTTTCAAACCATCACAATAAACTCTATTAGCAATATTTAAAACAAAACCCACCCATACTACATTATTGCTTTTATCAAGGTTTTCAGTATTTTTAAAACTATGTCGATTTTTCGCCTTACATGTTTTACAAACCATCACATACTCTAACGCAGGACCAGCCAGAGATTTCGCAAATAATAGAAGGCATCTAAACCATTTTTTTTTTGAGCGGAAAAGTTATAGTCGAAGTGTGGGACTGATCTGTTAAAGTCTACCCACTAGAAAACCAGTATGTACCACAACATGTCCTGGAACCACTGTCAGCATACCATCAGTCTTCAATGACTGTAATACATTTCTAACCTATGTTTAAACATGGCCTAGCAAATGAATATGTTCAATTAATAGATGAAATGAACCAAAATCCTAAAAACACTAGATATTTTAATTGTATTGTTTTTATTTAGAATATAAATTTGCCATTTCCTTTACTTTTTGTTTGGATAGTAGGTTTGCTTTTCTATTTTTTTTTGGATACTCCTTCAGATAGTTGTTTTGATTCTATGAAAAACCGCTTTGCCAGTCCTTAATTTAATTAACTGGTGTTCATCCAACTGATCACACAAATTTCTGTATTCTTTGACCATCTACAAATTAGATCATCCTGTAAAACTTTCATAAATTTAAGAGTTTTCGCGAAAGAAAATTTCGGTATAAATTCTGAATTTCGCCGAGCCAAACCGATATTGGCGATATTGGCCTTCGGTACAATTGTAAGGTCATAATGGTTCGGGAATTGTCAGCATGTTATCGGTACTAGGTTTGACAATTTACTTTTAAATCACTTATTAATTATAAGGGAAAAAATAAAAATAGTATTGTTATAAAACTTATATATAATCTTTCCATTTATGACAAAAAAAATGTTTAAAAGGGCTATTTTTCAGTCTTAAATAATTTTTTTCCATCACGCAAGAAAAGGTGTGGTGAGAAAGGAAGCTACGGTACATCGCAATAGCGAGAAAATGTCCGGTTAGAAAATGCAGTTCGAATAACAAAACCTAAGGGTTTTTCTCGAAAAATAAATGCAAAGTTATTAAATCGTCAATCGAAAACAACGATAAGAATTATCATTTTAAGCAAATATGCGTAAAGGAATATCTGGTAAAAAATACTTAATAATTATTTAACGAATAAACTACCAATAAACTAATAAACATTGTTAAAGCAATTTTGAAAAATTATGAATCAGCTACAAAATGATAGTACCTGGTATTATATAAATATGAAACCAGAATTTTTGTATAGAAAATACACGTTTATTCTATGAAAATGATAAAAAATATTTGATTCAAAGTATTGCCCACCACTAGTAATACATTTTTCCCGCCTGTCTGACAATTGTGGATGCCACGCCAAAAAAACTGTTGCTTTTTTGAAGTAAACCAGTCATCGAGCCATTTTCGTAAGAAGAGAAGTACTGCTCAGCAAGTGCGTGTCTCATCGACGCGAATAAGTAGTAATTGGACAGAGTCAAGGCTTGTGAGTAAGCCGCATGCGAAAGTATTTCCAAACTAAACGCCTCAATCGTTTCCTTGGCCAGTTTTGCTGCGTGTGATGGTGCATTATCACGAAGCAAAATCACTTTATGTTGCCTTTTTTGATATTCTGGTCGTTATTCATGCAAAGCTTGATTCAAAACAATCATTTGTTGTCGGGCCGTTCAGTATTAACGGTTTTACCAGGTTTTAACAGCTCATAAAAGATCATACCCTTCTGGTCCCACCGAACACAGCGAATTCCGTCTATAGCGATTTGGTCTTGCAGTTGATGTCGATGTTTTGCCTAGAGTTACCCGTAATTTTTTACTTTTAGGATTCTCAAAATATATCCTCTTTTGTACCTAGCGAGCAGCATTTCGCAAGTGGTTTTTCGGTTATCTCGCTATCTTTCATTCAGTTCATGTGAAAACCATTTTCCCATCTTATGGATGATTCCCATTGCTTTCAAATGTATAGACTGCTTCTCGTGTCACATTTAATTCCAACAATGCTTGGAATTCCCTTTCTTCAAACTTTTTCGGTGATCTTCCACGTTTTTCGTTTCTCACGTCAAAATTGCCACTTTTGAATTTTTTAAACCACTCAAAACACTAGTATTTACCAAGAGCATGCTCACCGTAAGCTTCGAAAAGTATTAGATGCAATTCTGCAGTAGATTTTTTCAAATGATAACAGAAAATCAATGGTGTCTCTAAATCGTAGTTTCCAGGCACAAAATTCGACATGTCCACCGCTATTACAAACTATGCTGTTGTAAGAAACTTGTGTTGTTGTGAGTTGAAAATCTTTGTCAGATTTCAACAAAGACATGGCGCGGTTTGACGGTAGCTACATTAACAGCTAGGGGCATATATAGGAAAATTCCGGTTTCATATTTATAGACCTGGTAGTATTGACTAATTAAAATTATCCGCACGTGTTGGTGATGAAAATTATTTCAGTGTGTGTCAGTTTGTATATTTAAATACCATTTAAAACCAAAATGATATTCTGTGCACGAATATCAAGATATGCTTTTTATTTATGGAGAAGCATCAACCAGATTAGGTTACCAAAAATATATCAGGACTTTTGGTGTCAGGAAATGGTGGACATTCTGAATATTAATTTAATGATACAGTTAATCATATATGTGTATGATATCAATGTGACCTGCATCGTTTAAAACATGTTATTTTCTGAAAAATTATTATTAGCAATTTCAACTTTGACATTAAACGATATTAATGTGTAAGTTTTCCTTTTTTTCAGTTAAATTTATTTAAATTTATGCCGAAATGTATGAAATAAATGGTTATAAAACGTATCCAAATTGAACATTAGTTTTCTCCACATTCGACTTTTATGCTATAAAATGTTGTCCGAACCTTTGCTGCTTTATAGCTTGAGAACTAAACAACTGATGCCTAGTCAGTTATTTATCTCGAACAGAAAAACTTGATATATTATCTGGTGGAGGGAAAAATAGATTCCCTAGGTACTTATTAAATATCGCAGATGTATAATAAGCACACTACCACAATCTCGAATAAGAAAACTTAAATTATGTATGATGTATGTATGATATAGGTGGGTCTGCCTGCAATATTTTTTAGATCATCTAAAAATATGTTCTTCCGGCTTAAATGCTGGTGAAAGTCGATTACCAAGATCATATGGTAGTCTGATCCTACTTACTTTAGGCCTGTATTAGAAGAATTTAGGACTCTGTCTCACTGATGAGAGAGTCCCAATTATGTAAAAATGTGTTCATTTCTACAACAGCAAAGGGTGGTATTTAGTGATGTACTATTTTTCAAAATGCAAATAGCAACTATTGCAATTTCGAATGTATCAAAATCGGTTTTTAATAAACAAGTTTGAATATTTATGATTGAAAAACCTTGACGATTTTACTGTAAAATATATAAAAAGATATTTAACGTAAGATTCAATGTGTGCTACAACTGTACTAATACAATTGTACCTACAATCAGTAAAATAGAGATTCTCATAGATATATTTATTGAGTTGATGCAAAAGTTCGTCTCGTTTTTGGCGCTAGATGGTATTTTGTCGCAAAACTAAAGTGCTGTTTACTTCACATGGGTAAGGTTTTAATGTTGTTTGGCTGAAGAAATTTCAGCGATAACTCGGGGAAAAAATCTGTTATTTGGCAGTGTTTTATACATTTTGTTAAATATTAAACATGGCTGAAAATATGGATCATTTTCAATATATTTTGTTTTTTTTTTATTCTGGAAAAGGTTTCCTAGACGCAAAAAAAATGTGCTGTGTGCGATGAGGGTGCTATTCATGATTTCCATGAAGTGGTTTCAATGAAGTGGTTCAGAAAAAAAATGTAAAAACAATTTTATCTTATTATCTTATCTTACCAATTATTTTAGTCAGCAGTCCAGAACAGCACATTCTGGATGACCGATTAAGGCTGATGTCAATGAAATATTCGCTCTAATTATTGGAAATGATTGTCATGGAAGAGCTCAAAATATTAGAAAAATGCTTGGAACCAACCAGTCAACAGTATCAAGGTGGTTACGTCAAGTTGGATTTTATTCAAAGACGATCTATGGATGACGCAATGAGTTAAATGAATTGGGTATAATAATGTCAAGCTTAAGAGATCATGGTGTAAGCGCACGGATGTCTCTTCAACCAGCCCAAAAGCCGGTTTACATTCGAAGAAGGTGTATATAATGCATTTGGTAGGGACTGAAAGAAAATTATTTATTAAGAGCTTTTGGCTGTAAACAATCAATTCGGAGAAATGTCGTTCACAACTAAGTGAATTTTAAGTGAGCAATCGACCAGAAGCGACTTGAATTAGTCAACAGAAAGTGTATTGAGTTCCATCGAGAATCTGGATCAGTTCTTTAGTCAGAAATTTCAGAACTGCTACGCGCGACGGATCATGGATATCATTTTTAATAAATACAATTTTTCACAGAACAGAAATTTTCGCAGAAATGGGACGAATTTTTGCATCAACTCAAAATTTTTATGTATTGCTAGGAGAAAAAGCAAATATGTTAAAACCAAAAATAATTATTCGAAGCCTATAATTAGAAGACAAACTCAAATTGATGCTCCCTTAAAATTTTTGCTTATTGTATTTCAATATTTATTAAAATTTTTCAAAAAATGTTTTTGCCCCGGGTGAGGATCGAACTCACGACCTTAAGATTATGAGACTTACGCGCTGCCTACTGCGCTACCGAGGCCTGGAAGACAAATTAGTATTTCAGAGTGGGGAGCAAAAGGAACCATTTGGAAATGTATGTCAACATTGTTAATATGGGTCATGTAAGGTGTGATAATCAGAGCAATGTAATGAATCAACAAAATGGTGTAAAAATTATTGTGTTGGCAAATAAATTCGTTTGTTCAATTTACTCTTGTTTTTCTCGGTATTAGCGTATAACTTGTTTGAGAATCTGATAGATCAGGTTTCACATAACCTTTATATGGTGTTTTTAAATAACATCAAATTTGTAATTTCTTTTATGATTTCAAAAAAGGGAAACAGATAGCTGAAGTGCATAAAAATATACCATGTTACCATGGGGATGATACTTTAACACATGTATATCAAAAGTAGTACATTTCGTTATGCCGTTTTTGTTCTCAAGAGTGTTACCGATAAAAGCCTATTCGCAATTCGATAAAAGCCTAGTCGCAATTTTTGTGTTTCAGATAAGTCGATGATTAATGTAACTTGACCATTCAATAGCTGTTTACGATTCATTACAAAAATGCCAAGAATAATTATATTATAATTATATAATTAGTTGCTGTACTATTAATTGTATCCTGTTAACATTCAAAAAGTCGTCACCCGTTCATATTTAATCCATATTACAACTAACCATTCTTGTAAATTCACAATTTAATAAATTAAATATCACAATATTCCACTTAGAGTGTGGTTGTCCAATAAGAGTGTCAGAACTTTAAAATAAGGCACAGTTATTAAAAAAGGCACAGATTTAATAAAATAATATAAAGGCGTTAGATCACAGAATCTTGATGGCCAGTTACCAATTTGCGATAGAGACACGCTCGGGAAACTTTTATATCAATAAATCGATTGTCTGGCGGGATGTGTGACAAGTCGCATCATCTTGTAGAAAGAAAACCTTCTCTATATCCACACTTACGAGTTTAGGGTAAATATATTCCGTTACCATATTCATATAGCGTTCACCATTAACAGTACATGATTTCCATCATCGCCTGGAACTGAACCACTGCAACACTGACAGTGGCTTTCTGATGATAAAGGGTCTTTAGAATGGATTCGACGAAGCCGAGGGGGACATTTATTTCAAAATATAATGCAGTTATTTATTTAAAAAAATAAAACTCTGTGCTAACTAAACATCTGTAGTGCTGTGCTGTGTATGAAAAAAAGCATAACTGCAGGGTTTGGGTTGATGAAAATTCTTAAGTCATTTAGGTCACCTCTACATCATCAAAAAGTCACTGTCAGTTTTGCAGTGGTTCAGTTTCAAGTGCTGTGCTGTACTGTACTGTGCTATGCTGTGCTGTGCTGAGCCGTGCCGTGCTCTGCCATGTGCGTGCCATACTAGGCTGCGCTGTGCTGTGCTATACTCTGCCGTGCTGTGCGGTGCCGTGCCGTAAGTTTGTTTATTACTCTATATACCTCCCTATACGATTGCTAGATTGTGTTGAAATAAAAGGCTGAAACATTTTTGTCACCATATTATGATTAATTGTTCATATGCTACAAAGCTAAGCAGTATTTCTGTGGTTTTATCAAAAGTGCTAAAATGCCGCAATTTCGTGGACCATATCGTTTCAAGGTATTATCCGAATTTGAAAAGGAACAAGCTAGCGGTATAAAAGAAATAAATTTAAGTTTTCGTAAACGAGCGAGACGATTGGATATTGCTGTTCCTATTATTATAAAGACATGAACTGAATGATCTGGGAGTCTGGTCAGTGCCTTCATGGAATGCAGACGCGTTCTGAAGAGCAAACAAAGTGAGGTTAAGTCTCATAAGGTGTGGTAATATTGTGCAATATTGCACAATCGTTCGCAATCGTTTGTGAAACGTTTAGTGTAGTGTTGTGCATCAAATTGTCCATTATGGTCAATAACAAAAATAAAACTGCTCACGCAGAAAGCTTCTTGGATGTATTTATCCAGGAAGCAAAACACAAATCATTTAAAATCTGGCGTAACTTGGAGAAATGTTCTTCAGGTATGGGTACTACGTTGGATACCAACCAAATAATAGCAAAAATGTCTTTTTTGCACCTGAAATATAAGATATTAGAGGTTTTAACTTCTAATAACAAAGACCAACAGACTCAAGAAACCACACCACCCGAAGATGGAGATAATCAAGTCCTTATCAAGGAAGAACATCAGTCGATATTCTTCCAACCAAAAAGACGTAAAAACCAAACAGACAACCAACCAAAAAGAAGGAAAAGAAAGTGCCGACGGCTATGGGGGGTAGCTGTGTCGAATCTACCCTAGTACTTCGTCAAACCAAAAGGACCAACAAACGTGGAGGCAATATCCGTTGCAGCCACGGTCTAACCCAAATCCAATCAATTCTGAAAGCCATCAACAGCCGGAAGAAACCAACAAAGAAAAGACGGGTCAGTGCCATGTCCCGCAAAAAACGAAGGAGAAAATCCTACAAACCTACAGCTGTGAAGATCTAATCTCCACAGCACCAAAACGAATCAGACAAAAACCCTTCTCATCCTCAACCAACAACATTAATGCAACACAACACCAAGCTAAAGGAAGAATGCAAGATCCACGATCGAACATTCCGCTCCGGACCCCAAAGTGCGCGATATTTCACGTAAATATCGGCGGTTTCGGGTCTTGCGACCCGTTTCCGTAGCAGAACAATAACCTAGTTATTCAATAATTAAAATTCATAGAATTTTACCAATCAAGTAAGGATGATTTTGTTACCACCAGGCTACTTAATCGTCACTCCAGGGCTAGATAGAAGCCCCCAAAACATAACCAGGGCTTGTGTAAACAAGCAAACACCCGCAGTGCGGAGATTTCAGTAAAAACTGGTAAGAGCCGGAAGGCTAACCAAAAAACCAAAGAAAATAAATAGAAATAGACTGAATGATCTGAGGATCACGGTTAATTTAATCACAAATTTAAATAAATAAAATATATTTTTCGATGTTGCATTTTCGCTGTTTCCAGTATACTATAAGCTTTACTTGTCTCTTATACTTCACATCAATATCTCTCTTATACTTCACATCAATATCTCTCTTATACTTCACATCAATATGTTAGAAATATGCGCTGAGCATAAAAATAGACTCACAATGAAATAGAATGGGGTCAGGTAACGAATTTAAACGAGAACAAAATATACAGATTATTATATAATAAAGAAGGAGATTTTTACGCGCATTTTACCAGTAGTCGATAAATATTAGTTTCAATTTTTTTTTGTTTATAATAAAATTGATTAGTTTATTCACAAAAACATTTTCAATTGTTTTCTATAACTTATTCCGATTCTTACGTCAAAAACTTAAATACCGTGGTAAAATAATGACTTATTTTTAGGGGCACCATATCGTTCATCAATCTGAACTTTTAATAATTGGAACATGTGCGCCAGCTTGTATTGATTAAAAAAAACTTTTAATGCGATGGCTCTAAATAGTAAGACTTTGTAATTGATAACACCTTTAAAATCCAACCACGCGGAGAACACGATTTTTTCGAATTTGACAGAATGTCACTGAAATTTAAAATTAAATTAAATTCAAGATTTATAAAAAAACTCAAGATTGAAAGGTCTTCTACGTGGGTTGTTATTTATGTATCCGGAATTGGCAACAATGCTTTTGCTGGACACTATCTGAGATATACATCGTAAAATTTGACATTGTTGACTGTATACTTACTCAGAACGTTTTGTCATACAGACGCTATTTGTGTTGTTTAGTGACATTTCATCTCAGTCAAAAAATGGAATTAACTTGTAAGAATTTTCGTGCGATGATTTATTATGACTTTCGAGCTGGATTATCTCAACACTGTATCGATTTTTCACTTCTCACTCATCTAGTCGTGGCCGTCGTTCGCTCATGGACGAATTTAAAGAAGGTCGTTCAAAATCGATTGTTGTGCCAGAAAACATCTATACTGTGCACGAACTGATAAAGCAAGATCATCATGCGATATAGCGTGAAACTGAGGCATCTCAGGGGATTAGTATGACAAACATACACAAAATTTTACATAATTACTTGGCACGTTGGATTCCGCATAATATGATAATCGCCCAAAAAAAGGCTCGTGTTGATTGGTGCAAGGAAATGCTCAAAAAATATAATCGTGCTGTGTCAAAAGCCGTAAGAAACATTTAGACACGAATCTTGGATCTATGCGTATAACCCGAAAGTAAACAGCAGTCGACTGTATGAATCTTTTAAAATGAGCCAAACCCAACAAAAGCTGTTCGCACAAGAAACACTTTAAAGCAAACTGTTGCCTGTTTTTTTGGGATAAATGGGCATGTGCCTACCAGATAATCGTAGAACAGTCAATTCTGATTGGTACACAACCATTTGTTTTCCAGTAGCCTTTAAAGAAATAAGAAAAAAGAACCCACAATGCAGAATCATTCTTCACCATGACAATTTCTTTGTCATGGTGAAGAATAAACTACGTGGTTAACGATTTTCGATGCCGGAAAGACCGGTTTATGCGTTCAAAATACATGTTTTGGAGATACTTAAATCGGAATGGACAAAGCGCTAAGAAAATTGGTTCAAACGTATACAGAAGTACATCGATCATCGCTGAAAATATTTTGAAAAACAATAAAACCATTTTCAATGATAAATATTTGTTTTTAATTATTAATCCGGATACATAAATCAACCATCGTATAATATACATGAAACCATAACTTATAAAAATGGTCATACATCATCAAATACTCCGATATTTCATTATTAAAGCCTGAACAGATCTATAAGATTACCAAATTTTATATTACAAAAAAATCCAAAATATTTATTTTTTAAAATGAACAATAAGAATCTTAGTTCTTCTTCAATAAAAATATGGAATATGAGGATTATATATATATATATATATATATATATATATATATATATATATATATATATATATATATATATATATATATATATATATATATATACATATATATATATATATATATATATATATATATATATATATATATATATATATATATATATATATATATATATATATATATATATATATATATGATGACCAACGATAAAACAATATTTACCAATTGTACTGTCCTTAACAATTTTAATGTTGGAAGTGACCACCGAATTGTACGAGCAAGGGTTCGGATTGACTGTCGAAAAGAGCGCGAAAAAATGGTAAGATCAAAGAAGGGCAAGGTGGATTCTGGAAAACTGCTGGAGAGAGGAAGCGATTTTGAGATTGCTTTGTCAAACCGGTTTGCTGCGTTACACGATCCAGAGGAGGTGGAAATATCAGTTCAATATGAAGAAATCGCCAACAATGTACTTCAAACGGCTGCTTCAACAGCACCAGAGGAAAAATGTCTCAAACAAACAAAAATCTCCAGTGAGACCATTGATTTAATGAAGAAACGGCGAGCAATGAGAAATGCAGGTAGTCCTTTTGGCAGGGTCGAGTACACTGAGCTCTGCAAAACTATAAGAAAACGTATCAGAGAGGACACGCGCCGATTCAATATGCAGCTAGTGCAAAAAACCCTGGAAGAAAACAAAGGAATCAATAAAGCTAAACAGAAGCTGAGAAACAAAAGAACGCAAATATATGCTTTAAAGCGTGAGGATGGCACAGTGTGCAGGACGCGTACCCAAATGTTAGAGATTGTCAGAAGGTTTTATTCCCAGTTATATGAAGATCAGAGCCAGTCAGGGACAGCAATACCCACGGAAGAACAATATATAATACCAGATATCCTAGTGGAGGAAGTAACAAATGCTATAGAATTGATGAAGAACGGCAAGGCTCCAGGAAAGGATAGTGTAACTGTCGAAATGCTAAAAGCTGGTGGTCGGACGTTACATAAAACACTGGCAAAATTATACTCAAAATGCCTCAAAGAACAAAAAGTACCTGACTTATGGAAAAATGCAGAAGTGATCCTTTTACATAAAAAAGGAGCACAGGAAGATTTAAAGAACTACCGTCCAATAAGCCTCCTATCAGTGATGTACAAAGTTTTCACTAAGATAATTTCTAAAAGAATATTAAAAAAACTGAATGACGCACAACCAAGAGAACAGGCAGGATTCAGAAGTGGATTCAGTACAATGGATCACATCCGGGTTGTACAGCAGGTCATAGAAAGGCACAACGAATACACCATGCCACTGTGCTTGGCTTTTATCGACTACGAAAAAGCATTTGATTCCATCTCAAAGCATGCGATAATGGATGCACTGCTTAGCCAAGGTGTAGAGAGAGCCTATGTAAACCTATTAGAATCGATATAAGATGGAGCTACAGCCACAATTCACCTTGATGATCTTGAAGTGGGAATTAATATAGAACGAGGTGTATGGCAGGGTGACGCAATATCGCCTATTCTTTTCTCGGCTGGCCTTGAAGAAGTATTCCGTAAACTGGATTGGGAACAGGATGGGGTAAAGATCAATGGTGCAAACTTAAACCATCTTAGATTTGCAGATGATATTATTCTCATTTCACAAGACCCAGAGGAGCTGCAAAGACGCATACAAGAACTGCAAAGGGCTGGCGAACCATTTGGCTTGAAAATAAACCTGAAAAAGAGTCAGGTTATGTTCAGTAACTTCGCTCAGGACAGAAGAATTTCAGTTTTAGGAAGGGATTTAGAGATTGTGGACAGCTTTGTATATCTTGGGCAGAGGATTTCCATGGAGGGGAATACCGCCCGGGAGGTGGAACGACGTGTTAAATGTGGCTGGCAGGCATTTGGTAGGCTCAACATAGTGTTTAAGAGCAGACTCCCACTTTGCCTGAAAAGAAAAGTATTCGATCAGTGCGTTCTACCCGTTATGACATACGGAAGTGAAACCTGGACACTCACATCGCAATCAATTCAAAAACTTCGGGTGGCACAGAGGGGAATGGAAAGATGTATGCTTGGCATTACAAGACGAGACAGAAAGTCCTGCGCATGGATCAGGGAACAAACAAAAGTCTGTGACATCATTGGAAGAGTAAAACAGTTGAAATGGAGATGGGCAGGCCATATAGCGAGGCGATGGGACGACAGATGGACCAAGGCAATCCTGGAGTGGATACCGCTTGATTGCAAACGTCCGCGAAGAAGACCGAAAGCACGATGGACTGATGACATCGTTAAGTATATTGGACCCGAGTGGCAGAGGAAAGCCCAGGACCGTGAAGGTTGGAAGCATGCTGAATACGGGCTGATGATGATGATGATGATGATATATATATATATAAGGAGCACAGGAAGATTTAAAGAACTACCGTCCAATAAACCTCCTATCAGTAATGTTTTTACTAAGATTCACTAAGTTTTCACTAAGATAATTTCTAAAAGAATATTAAAAAAAACTGAATGACGCACAACCAAGAGAACAAGCAGGATTCAGAAGTGGATACAGTATAATGGATCACATCCAGGTTGTGTAGCAGGCCATAGAAAGGCACAACGAATACACCATGCCACTGTGCTTGGCTTTTATCGACTACGAAAAAGCATTTGACTCCATCTCAGAGCATGCGATAATGGATGCACTGCTTAGTCAAGGGGTAGATAAAGCATATGTAAACCTATTAGGATCTATATATGATGGAGCTACAGCCACAATTCACCTTGATGATCTTGAAGCGGGAATTAATGTAGAACGAGGTGTACGGTAGGGTGACGCAATATCGCCTATTCTTGAATAAGTATTTCGTAAACTTCATTGGGAACAGGATGGTGTAAAGATCAATGGTGCAACCCTAAACCATCTTAGATTTGCAGATGATATTGTTCTGCTTTCACAAGACCCAGAAGAGCTGCAAAGACGCATCAAGAACTGCAAAAAACTGGGGAACCATTTAGCTTGAAAATAAACCTGAAAAAGAGTCAGGCTATGTTCAATAACTACGCTCAGAACAGAATAATTTCAGTTTTAGGAAGGGATTTGGAGATTTGGGATGATTTCAATGGAGGGGAATACCGCTCGGGAGGTGGAACGGCGTCTTAAATGCGACTGGCGGGCATTTGGCAGGCTCAATATAGTGTTTAAGAGCAGACTCCCACTTTGTCTAAAAAGAAAAGTCTTCGATCAGTGCGTTCTACCCGTTACGACATAGGGAAGCGAAACTTGTACACTCACATCGCAATCAATTCAAAAACTTCGGGTGGCACAGAGAGGAATGAAAAAATGTATTCTTGGCATTACAAGGCGAGACAGAAAGTCCTGCGCATGGATCAGGGAACAAACAAAAGTATGTGACATCATTGGAAGAGTAAAGCAATTGAAATGGAGATGGGCAGGCCATATAGCGAGGCGATGGGACGACAGATGGACCAAGGCAATTCTGGAGTGGATACCGCTTGATCGCAAACGTCCTTGAAGAAGACCGAGAGCACGATTGATTGATGACATCGTTAAGTATATTGAACCCGAGTGGCAGAGGAAAGCCCAGGACCGTGAAAGTTGGACATGCTGAAGAGGCCTTCATCATCCACTGGATCGACACAGGCTGATGACCATGATGATATATATATATATATATATATATATATATATATATATATATATATATATATATATATATATATATATATATATACAGAGAGAAAAATGTTGGAGGACCGGAACACCTTGGTCTGGCGAAAGGAAGAAGGCTCAGAGCGAAAGAATGAAATTAGTATGGGCGCAAAGGGAGGCTATACGTGAATAATAATAATAATAAATATCTATATATATATATATATATATATATATATATATATATATATATATATATATAATGTTAGATTTCTTTGGACAACGTCCAATGGAAGCACCTGACAATCAGTTTTGAAGTTGGTTTTCCCCAGTTTAATGGGCTGATCAATATTCAGGGCCGGTTTTTTTTCACGCCACTCCTGTATTACTTTTTCTAGAACACAGTTAAATAAGAGTGACGAGATTCCATCCCTTTGTTTTAATCCTGTTTTAATTTCGAAGGGCTCTAAGATGTCACCCATGAATTTTACTTTTGGCCTTGTGTTAGTTAGTGTTGCTTTAATAATTGCCAGCGTTTTCAAATCTAGTCCATGTTCTTTCAAGATTTGGAATAAAGATTCGCGGTCAATAGAATCATATGCTTTTTTAAAATCCTCAAATGTACAGACGCGATTTTTTATTGTACAGTTTTTGATGTCTTAGGATTAACTTTAGATTCAGGATCTATTCCGGGCAGGATCTGCCTGGTCAAAAAGCCGCTTGATATTCACCAATTTTAGGTTCTAACTCTCCCTGTGCTCTGTCTAGTAAACATTGAGATGAGAATCTTGTAACAAACTGAGAGAAGAGATATCTCTCTGTAGTTCTTTACATCCGTTTTATCTCCTGTCTTATGTAGTGGATGGATTATAGCATCTTTCCAATCTTCCGGCATCCGTTCGGTTCGCCAAACTTCTTCTAGAATTTTGGTTATGTCCTTAATTGTACCCGGACCAGCGGATTCCAAAAGTTCGGCAGTGATTCCATCTTCACAAGAAGCTTTGTTATTTTTAAGTCGCTTGATTTACCTAATTATTTCATCTTCATTCGATGGTAATGAATCTGGGTTTCTTTGTTTTGGGTGTATATATATATATATATATATATATATATATATATATATATATATATATATATATATATATATATATATATATATATGGTCATCAGTCTGTGTCGATCCAGTGGATGATGAAGGCCTCTTCAGCATGTCCAAGTTTCACGGTCCTGGGCTTTCCTCTGCCACTCGGGTCCAATATACTTAACGATGTCATCAATCAATCGTGCTCTCGGTCTTCTTCACGGACGTTTGCGATCAAGCAGTATCACACTATATATATATACACTTATATATATATATATATATATATATATATATATATATATATATATATATATATATATATATATATATATATATATATAATTTGATATGTTTCTCGACCGTGCAAAATTTATAGTTTTTTTCTTGGGGAAATTGGTGAAAAAACCCGTATCGTTCAAGAACGTTATTTAGATACACATATGTTAAACTATAGTCATTAATTAGTTTCATGATGAAGTCATCAAAACAATGACGAAATATTGAGACGATTAAACACTTGTTTTACTGCAGACCGCCAGCCCGATAACAACCAATTTCCCCAAGAAAAAAACTATGTATATATATATATATATATATATATATATATATATATATATATATATATATATATATATATATATATATATATATATATATATAATGTTAAATTTTCTTGGACTATATCCAATGAGACAGCAGTGCCGAGTGCCATCACACACCCAACCGTTGGGTTCCACAATCTCATGTGGAACACACAACAACCTGTGTCTCCGCCTCAAGCAACCAACAAAATGTTCATATATATATATATATATATATATATATATATATATATATATATATATATATATATATATATATATATATATATATATATGTATACATATAGTTACTATTTTATTACTATTATATTAACGTTTCGGTTTATTTTTTTTAAACCTCAGAACAATTCTACAATATATATTAGTTTTATAAACAATACAAATTTATATTTAAAAATTTAATTTTTTATTAATTATTAATTTAATTTTTATTTTTATTTTTATTTACATAAAATATGATATTTTTATATGTAAACTTAATGTCATATTTTATGTAAAAGAAATTCTAAGTTAATTATTTAACAAGATATAGCTGGTATGTTTTTAAATATAAATTTGTATTGTTTATAAATATAATATATATTGAAGATTTTTTCTCAGGATGGTTTTATAAAATAAACCAAAACGTTAATAAAACATTGAAAAATTGAGAAAAAATGTCATATTTCAGTTATAAAAAAGTTTGGGAAATTAATTGTTCAATTAGATATAGTGAGTTGTTCTGAAAATGGTTTGTAAATAAACTGAAACTTAAACAACAAAACAATAAAAAATAATAATATATAAGAGTAACAATATGTAAGAATATACTAATTACAAGAATTTGTTTTTAAACTGTTATTTTAAGAGTATTATGAAATAGAATTAGTAAGAAAAACTTAATAACAGTAGAGAGAATCAAGTGCCATATCTGTGAATTTTATTTAGAGTGATAATTGTTTATTACATAAATGATCTTTATTAGCTTATGGCTATTTCGAACATTTTCTCTTTTTCTAATACCATTTTATACATTATAACTTAGATCTAATCTCAGTCGCAAATAATTCACAAGGCTTTATCGTAAACTAGGTGAGCACAATGTTTTATGTAATTTTATAACAGGAAAGCGGAATGCAACTTTTACATCTTATGACCTAAAAAAGTTTCTATATTAAGTCTTAGGTACGATGGATAAAATCATTTTCAAATTTTCAGTAGTATTTGCTGAATTTTTGGGTAAGAAGTTTTGCAAGATTAAATAATATTAATTAATTACGTATATAATTTTTACAGTGGTATAAAATTCATGTATTTATCTCAAAATCGGTTTGCATGAACTAAATGACACCAATAGAGTCGAATAAAGCAGATTTGAGTAGTTTCAGCAGTTAATTTTATTTTTATATGATGATAATTATTTTATTTATTAAAACCTAAAATACTCAAAAAACATTCTGGTTTCGCTAAGAATAATAAATAACATAAATATTCTACTATAAATCTAATCTACGTTGGTAATCAGCTCAAGCAGTAATCTAAATAAATACTATTTGATAAATTGTTGATGTATTAAATGTACAAGGTAATGTGTACCCTTTGAGTTTTGTTATATTTTAATTAATAAAAAAGTTATACTGACTTTAGTTGAAAAACATTAATAATTAAATATTACTGGCACAGAAAGTCTATTTGTCGAAAAATATAAACGTTGACATTTGAAAATTTTTCAAAACAACATTTTTTCCCAACCATTAATGCGAGGAATATCCTAAATTGTCACAAAAGTTGCAAGTGAACATGATTCTTTTTCAGGACTCCAAAAAAATTTCTCCCACTTGATCAGAATGTAAAGCGAGATTACCCAGGTCAACAAAGTTAAACATTTTTTATGTAACATTAATGAAAATTAGTTTATATAAAGTATTTTATAGTAAGTAACATTGATGAAAGTAGGTGTATATGAAGTATCTTGTAGTCCTAAATCCGAAAATAATAAGCTAATCACTGTAACACGTACAGTTTTTTGTAACAGAGGCTCGGTGGTGTAAATATGTGAAACGTGTAAAATCTATTCAAAGACATTACTGAGGATTATATGAATAAAATATATATTACATGAGATGTCATATAGCGGCAAAAATTTTAATTTTTTCCTCTTGTGTTTTGAAACATCATCACTTTTTAAAAACCAGCAGGAGTCACCCAACATAGATGGGTTCCAGCGTCCTTGGTATCTTGCTTCCATTGTCCTGACGTCCTCGCGAAATCTCTCTCCTTGTTCGTTGTTTACTGTACCCATATTTTTCGGAAAAAAATCGAAATTGTAGTGTAAAAAATAGGCTTTCAAGAGTTTATCTATGAGGTTTTTCGAGTTTCTTTCTTGTTGCTCAGAAATCCGATATCAGAAATCAGATATAAAGGAGAAGTAGGTACTTGAAAATTGCACATCCTAGGCCATTTCTGTGAAAAGGTGAAAAAATATCATTCAATAAGAAGATCGGTATTCGTCAAAACTTCTGCTGAACTTTGTATTGTTACAGAGGAAGTTTAATTAGAATGTATAATACGTAGTTATGATTTTTCTATATGTTGTGATTTTTCTATAGTTAGAACAAATAATCTTTTGATGGTGAAAATAAACGTAAATTATTGTAGTAAATTTATTGATATACTATACCGATTTTAACAAAATGAAGAAATAATATTAAATCGATTTATTAAAAATATATTTTTTAGTTGATAATGCATTTTAATACGAAAATATGTACATACTGCTATATGTTGTCATTTCCAACATTAATAAAACCAAATCACTGCATTTTCCCACGAGCTCATTCAATTTGACACCGTTCTTATTAGCCGAAGAATAAAATATGATCTCCACTTCCCCCGACCATGTTAGACAATGGACCAACCCGAAGCATATTGTTCGAACAATTATTGCAAGATGCACTTGCCGCCCGTTCGCACTAGCTCGATGTTCCCACGACCGCCCCCTAAAATCATCCCCTGTACTCTGCAGTAAATAAATGCCACCCTTACCTTGTCATTGCATCCCCTACAGTCACCAGCTTATTTTTATCGGATGTATTATGAATTGACATAATGGATTTGGAATGATTAACTTTTTTTGGGTTTATGGGAACCAAATATATTTTAATCTTATTTTAATCTAAATGTTTGTATATTAATATTATTATATATTAATATAGTTATATATCAATATGCATGTTCATTTACTTAATATTTTGAATGAAATGATTTTTAACTACACCGCAGATCGAAATAACTGTTATTTAATTAACATTAAGTAAAATAAAATGCACTAAACTTAATATTTTTATTTAAATTTTAATAACAATAATTGTTAAGACACATTTAAAATGACTGCTTTCCAAATCATTTTGAACATTAAGTAATCGTGTATACTGTTATTTTTTTATTATTTCATGGAATCTTAATCTTAAACTGAAGGTTAAAGTTATTCAAGGATATTGCCCATGTGTTTGTATTATATAATGATTTTATGTGTAATTGCAAAGCTCAAATTTCACTAATTAATTCACTATTAAATTGGCCTATAATTTTCATTCGCTATTTCGATAGCTTTTTTAACCTTCCGTTAGCATGTGGAAATGCATACACCATTTCGATATTCAAATTGATGCCTGTAGACATTTGAATGATACATATTCTCCTTCATGTAAAATTGTCGTCGGTGATATGTTTAGTTATGTCATAAAGTTTAAATTAATTAGAAATATATCTCGTGATCTTTAAAAATATCCAAATCTAACTACATTTTATTATTTCTATTCACTAAAATATCTAAACATTGAGTTTTCAGTTTTTATTTTATATGAATTTAGATATGGATATTTTTACACATGGAGGTGAATAGTTTAAAAAAGTATAGCAGGTTCAGTTAATTTCATATTAATCTGGAGTCAAACCTTGATTAAATTTACCAATAGCTAAATATGAATAATTGCTGCCCTTTGTCACACATTTATCTGCATTATGTAATTAACCCTCAAGAGAAGCACTGTAACGGCTTCCGATTCAGGAGCACATAACTTCGGCATTATTCAACAACACATCAAGAGGAATGTACAGTATTAAAAACTTTTAATGCAGAATGGTTCAGTCTTGTCCATGGGATTGCTTTATAGTACTCTGAAACAGTATTTATGGGGAATAACTTGTGGTAACCAAGAGTACTTGTGGTCACGACTGAGCTCCTGTTATTACCTATATTGTCTTAATAACTTAGGAGTCGTTCGGCGCGAAGGTCTCCTGATGAAAATTGTGAGGGCTAGCCCCTGCTCTAAACTGACAAACCTTCTAAATAACATGCTCTCTAACAGGTCCTTCAACGTATTCTTGGGCGATAAAAAGAGTAGATGACCCAAGGCAGTGTCCTATCGCCGATGCTTTTTAATCTTTATATAGCGGATATTCCAGTACCTCTATCAAAGATCTTCCAGTACGTTGATGATGTGGCACTGGCTTATCAAAGAAACACCCTCGTAAGCTGTGAGATGGCACTATAGCAGGATGTCTAAGCCCTACAAGATTATTTCCACAGATGGCAACTCTAATTGAACCCCAGCAAAACAGAAGTGTGCGCAATCCACTTAAGCAACACTCACACTCACTTACAACTAAGCGTCGACGACACACAGCTGAAGCATAACGAGCAACTTAAATATTTTGAAGTGACACTGGATCGAGCTCTTACCTATAAATATCATCTAAGAAAAAGTGATAAGAAAGTTGCCTCCAGAGTCAACGCAAACGATGGCGCAAACGATGGCGTTCTAGGAACTGTTACTGGTATACTCGGCTGCTGAATACTGCGCACCGGTATGGCTTAATAGCTAATACGTACCTCTAGTAAACACACAACTGAATAGTGCTTTAGGTATTATTACCAGCACTCTGAGACCCATGCCGCTCCAATGGCTCCCAGTTTTAGCCAATACCACCCCATCTCAAATAAGAACTCAATGTTATGATGAACTACAAAATCACCCCAACCTAAGGCTATAATCCAGAAAAACCCCATAGACTATGGACACAACAATAACAGGAGAAGGTTTCCACCTTGAACAAAAGTAAACAGAGGTATGGTCAGATACGGTTCCCCTTAATGGATACCCTATACACGATCCATCAGAACGTGTCCCCAACTTCGAACGTATCCCCAGTGGCCAAGGAAGATGGAACCATTTAATGTACCGATAGGGTAGAACCAAGATTCCTTCCTGTCACTCCGGCGCAGATCAGCAGACCGCGAACCACATAGAAAACGAATATCGCCGAAGGCTCTTCGTTGATGGTCTCATCGAACTACACCGAGCATCTGCCTCAGCTGTGCAATATATTCTTAGTTTAGATTTAGTGTCGTAATAGTTTGTATTCTGATTTTAGATGTATTGTAGTATTTATAGTTTGTATATTTATGTTTCTATGTTGGGTTGCTGTATACTTGGTCTTGCATTCATTCTATCATGTCATACGAAATTCTATGTCATTCGAAATAATAATAAAACTTAGGAGTTCAGAGTTTGAGTAGGATTCAAAAGCTATTTATTTTGTAAATTGTATAAACGTAGACAATTTTTGTTCTTTGTATAAGATGAAATTTTGGAATTTATTGTTAATGGCCTTCTCACGTACATAGCAAAAGCAGTAAATATACTTTCAGAAAGATAACAATGCAATGGAATATGATAGTATAGCTACAATATATTATATATGATGACTTCAAAATGACCAGGAAAAAATTTTTACTGAATTTCAATTCTGTCAAAATAGGGTGTCCAGAAAAAAAAACTATTACGCGAAGAGACTAACCGGAATAAAGAACAAACAGGATAAAATGTAGAATTACGTGTTTTAATGTTTACACTCAAGTATGTTACAGTTTAAAAAGAGTTATGGACATTTCCAATTATTCTTTTAAATTGTTCTTAAAGGCAATAGAAACATTCGGAATGTCTAAAGAAAGGAATAAAGCGGAATTAAGAACGTGTAAACATTGCCGAAGCAAATGATAATGATGTATGATATATTATAAAGGGTCATTATTTACAAAACATCTTTTTAACCTTCGCAACTGATAGTGTGGCTAGAAATTATCTGTTGGGGCATTTTTAAATGATATAAAAAATTCAATTTTAACACATTTTTCGCAATATGGTTCTGGTTCTTTGGAAGACAAAAAATAATGAGATATTACTGTGAATTAGGTGGAAAATTTTTAATCGGTAGAATATATTACCATAATCAAAAACCAAGGTGACTTTTATTTTACAAATTTATGCACTTTTTTTTTTAAGTTGGTGTATCATCTTTGATATTTAACAGAAGCTTCATACGAGAGTCGTTCAATACATCCTTAGAAAATCCAAGAGGTGGCGCTCGTAGCATTGGAAATGGTTTGTTTTTAGTAATCATCAATATTCACCAGATAATTGTAAAAGTCTCAGTTAGATTCATGACATGGTCTCATTTTTATTGTCAATTGAAGCAGAAAACTTTTGTTTATTTAGAAAAACGGAGAAAAGTGAGTTTCGAGTGGTTTTTAAACACTTATATTTAAAAGGTTTAATGCGCAAATAGATCAAAGCTGAGTTGGATGAAGTTCATGGCATGTCTACCCATGTGTTTGCAACTGTCTATAATTGGGTAAATGAGTTTAAACGTGGCCGTACATCTATAAAATATGAATATCGTTCGGGACTTCTAGTGGAAGTCAATACTCCCAAAATGATTGACAATGATTGACAAAATCCATGACATGGTTTTAAGTGATCGATGAATCAAGGTGCGCTAAATGCTAAATGCTAAAGGCCACAGGCTTATCGCAAGGTACAGTGTTTTTAATTTTACACGAATAATTGGGTGTGAAAAAAAAATCGGCAAGATGGGTGCCGCGGTTGCTCTCAGTGGAGAATAAACGCAATCATGTGGTCGACTCTGAGGCTGTTTCGTCGCAATCCTGATGGGTTTCTGCGTCAATACGTAACATGGATACACTACTACACTCCAGAGATAAAGGAACAATAAAACGGTAGGTTTTTAAAGGCGAACGGGCTCCGAAGAAGGCGAACTCGCTAAAATCGGTCGGCAAGGTTATAGGTTTTTTGCGAAGCACCTGGAATCATCTACACCGATAACTTGGAAAAATGAAAAACAATAACTGGAAAGTATTATGGCCAAAATCATGGAATTACAATTGGAATTATTACAATATCCACCTTATTCACTGGATCTGGTCCCCAGGAATTTTTTTTTATCGAACTTAAAAAAATGGCTTTGCTGATAACGGTTCACATCGAACGAGGATGTCATCGCCCAAACAGATGCCTATTTTAAGGACCTGAAATCTTACTTTTTAGACGACCTAAAAAAGTTGGAATAACGCTGGAAAAGTGTATAGAGCTAAAATGAGATTATATTAAAAAATAAAAAAATATATACAATAATTTGTTCTCCCTGCGCGTCAATGCAATATTTTGTATGGTCAATTAGGTTGACGAGTGAATTTTTGAGGTCGATCAAAGATTTGTCCTTCAGGATGGCGGTCGACGCCTTTGAATGGCTTCAATGTCGACATAATGCTGTCCTTTCATCGGCGAATTAAGTTTTTCGAAGAGGTAGAAGCGCAGGGTATCAAATCACGTGAGTATGGTGAATGATTGATGATTAAAATGCCATTTTTTGACAAAAAATCAGTGATGGGCATCGATCGATTGGACGGGACATTATCGTGCAAAAAGCGCCAGTTACCTTGTTGACGGTATTGTGGCCCCTCAGGACGAATACGCGACAACAGACGCTTAATAACACAAATATAAAACACAGCGTTGATCGTTTAACTAGATGGAACAAACTCTTTGTGCACAATTCTCGAGACGGCTTTTCTTCGGATTTGGCTCGCTCGCATTGTTCCATTCGACACTTTGATGCTTGATCTGAATCAAATTGAAAACATTACGTCTCATCATCAGTAACAATGCTGTACTTGAAGTTTTCGCCCTTTTCCGACCCTTTAATCAAATACTTGCAATATTGCATTCGGAGCAATTGTTGATCGTCACTGCATTTGTGTGGAACAAAACGTGCACAAACTTTCCCAAATAATTGATCAAAATGCGATAAAATTAATCTTTCGACATTTTCAATTCCATTTCCATGTATCCCAATGAAGATTTGCTTAGGTTTGCTGATTTTTAATAAATTCACTCACAATTTCAATATCACTTTGGGTAACCATGATATTTTTCCAGGACCAGGATGTTCGTCCTTGATGTCCTCACCTCCTTTGAATCGTTTAAACTACTCGTGGACTCTGCCATGGGTTAGACAGTCCTCATCATACAATTGTTTCATTAATGGAAAGTTGTCGGCGAATGTTTGACCAAGTTTGAAATAAAACATAATATTCGCTCTTTATCCGACGTTCATTTTTCGGCCGAAAGTATAAACACTCTGACACTTTAAGCGCCATAACTTGGATTTTAATAACCCGAATGCCATAAAATTTTGTCAGAACGTCAGTAAAGGATGGACCTTTTCAACGCTTACCTCCGTTGAAAGATGGTGCAACTAGAAATAGCTATTTATTAAAAATCCTGCTTTCTATTGCATTTTTCATTCGCACCTTGTATTACCATGTTTGTAAATATGAAACCGGAATTTGCCTATAGATGGCCCTAGATGTCACTGTAGCCGTCAATCCGCGTCATTGGCACCATTTCCTTGTTGACATTTGACAAAGATTTTCAAGTCACAACAATACGACTTTAACACAACCATATAAACTATTAGCTAATAGCATAAGCAGTAACAGCGTTGAGTATGTCAAATTTTGTACCTCGAAACTACGATGTGCGGACAGTTTAGATTTTCTCTTACCATTTAAGAAAACTGCTGAAAAATTGCAACGAATGCTTGTAGAAGGTTACGGTAAGCATGCGCTTTGTAAATCACAGTGTTTTGAGTGCTTTAAAAAATTCAGAAGTGACTATTTTGAAGTGACAAATAAAGAACGTGGAGGACTACCGAAAAAGTTTGAACACAGTGAATTGCAAGCATTGTTGGAACTCGATGATCCTTTAAATGTGAGAAAAAAAAACCGTCTCTATACGTTTGAAAGCCGAAAGCCGGAATAACGTAATTTCTCAATCGAATTGTGACTGGCGATAAAAAGTGGATATATTTTGAGAATCCTAAGCGTAAAAGATCATGAGTAACTCCAGGCGAACCATCGACATGGACTGCAAGGCCACAGCGCTATGAACGGAATACAATGCTTTGTGTTTGGTGGGATTAGAAGGGTGTGACCTATTATGAGCTGCTAAAACCGAGTGAAACCGTTAATACTGAACTCTACAGACAACAAATGATCGATTGAATCAAGCTTTGCTTGAAAAATGACTAGAATATTAAAAAAGGCATCAAAAGGTAGCAAAACTGGTCAAGGAAACGATTGAGGAGTTTAGTTGGGAAAAACTTTCGCATGCGGCTTACTCATCAGACTTATCTCCGTGCGATTATTACCTACTTGCATCGATGGAACACGCACTTGCTGAACAGCGCTTCACTTTTTTACGAAAATGGCTCGATGACTGGTTTACCTTAAAACCTAAGAGCAACAGTTTTTCTGGCGAGGCGTCTACAAATTGTCAGACAGATGGAAAAATATATAGCTAGCTATGGGCAATACTTCAAATAAAATATTTGTTATCATTTTCATATAATAAACGTGTTTTTTTCCATACAAAAATTACGGTTTCATATTTACGTACCTGGTATTGTCTATAAAACAAAATAATGTATCTGTCTTATACATTTAAAAAAATTAAATTTGTGTTAGACAATCTGACATTTAAGGTAGAACTTGTAAAATCACTGCAATCATAACTTAGTTGACTTTATGCATAATAGTTTTAGAAATTATGAACTTTAATCTATGTTAAACGTTTACCTTTAAAAACGGTAATGTTTTAAATAAGCGTCAACTAAACACACGACTTTATTTGTGCGACTGAGAGTAGTGTGTTTTTCAACATTAATGGCGTTTATTAGAAACTCAACCTCATCATTTCATCACTTTTATGTTCAAACTACATGTACCTTAGTCACGATTGATCTGCTATGAATTACTCCAACGCAATGTATGAAAGAGATAATAAAGTGTAAGAAACATGTATAATAATATAGATTATGCTGAAGCAAAACAGGCGAAAACCATTTTTTTTTAAGATTAAAAAACACTCTATACATGGTTTGCTATTTATGTATCAAAAAATAATAAATGAAAACACATATTTATCATTGAAAATGGTTTTATTGTTTTTCAAAATATTTTCCGCCATGATCGATACAGCCTTGAACCAATCTTCATAGCACTTTTTCCATTCCAATTAAGGTGTCTCCAAAATATCAACGCATCAACCGCTTCTTCTGGCGTCGAAAATTGTTGGTTCAGTCTGATGTGTGAGAGCTCCCGAAGTCATGGTGAAGAATGATCCTGCGTCGCTAGTTAATTTTTCTTATTTCTTCAAAGACTTTTGGCAAACAAATGGTTGAAAACCATTCAGAATTGACCGTTCTAATACTATCTAATGGCGTTCTAGCCACATGCCCATTTATCCCAAAAACATATACCACCACTTGCTTCGAAAGGCCTCTTGCACGAACAACTTTTGTTGGGTTAGCCTCAAGGGATTACGGAAATGGGAGATCCAGAAATTGTGGCGGCTTTTGTTAATTGATCTACTCTTTCGTTTCCCTCAATACCCATATGACCAGGGATCCATATTAAGGCAATTTTATAGGATAAAGAATATAAGGAGAAAAGGAGATCTCAAATTCTGAGAATTAAGGGGTGAGAAGAATTTGGAAATTTTGATGAGTTAATTCCATTTTTTGACTGAGATGATATTTTTAAGTCATTCAACAACACAAATAGCGTTCGTATGGCAGAACGTTCTGAGAACGTGCACAATCAACAATGTCAAATTTTAGGATGTATAGGTCAGATGACGCCTAGGACGCAGATAATGCTAGCAACACCATCGCTACCAAATCCGGATACATAAATAGCAACCCTCGTAGAATAACCTTTTATTTATGATTATATAATATTATTTATAGTAATAGTTGACAGGTGATCTAAGGTGGATAATTGTAAAACTTTAGCAAGATGCTCCAATATTGTCAGTAGGGTAAGTTGTCTCAAGTATTTGAAATAGGTTAATGAATAAGTGTTTCAACAAAATCTATATGATATTACATATCAGATGAAGCAAAAAATAAGCGATTAAGTAAATAAAAACTTTAATTTCAATTATTTTTATCTCGATATTGGCATCGTTTTTATTGAAAATATGGAGATTTTGTCTCAAAAATTAATATACCTTGTCTTGCTTTTATATTTATCCTAATATAACCATCTCTTGCATGTGGATTAGAAATAGATATCGTAGTCACCGTGAGTACAACAAAGGATTTTTTTCATGTTAGAGTACATTGCCTTCAGAAAATATTATTTCAGTAGTAATGGTCAGTAGTGGTTCAATAAGTTTTTCTTCGTCGACTTTGACATGATTCTTGTAACATTGATGATAATGTTCTTTTTGCGTTTCATTTAGGTAGTTATTAGAACATCTTTTCACAGAAAAGGCCTAGCACGTCCCATTTTCAAGTAACTACTACTCCTTTATATCATGAGGTGATTGAAATTACTTGTACCTGACTTTGGACTGGACCATGTAGGAATTACCACAAGACCGTAGAGGTAGTATTTACACCAGGGCAGTTTTATTGTTTTCTATAGTGTAGTATAGTTTTCTAGATCTATATCCCAGGAAGTTAAAAAAGCCTATCTTTTATATTGGAGTATTGGTTTAAGTGCCAAATTGGAGATCAAAATAAGTTGGACTCCTCATGTTTGCTGTATGACTTGTTACGTAAATTTAGTGCAGTAGATGCTTCGCAAAAAAAATCTATGCTGCTTGCAGGCGGAATAAATTAAATGAGTCATTGTTTCAAGTACCTAAAAGAAATATTTCCTCAATTAAGTGATGCAAAACTAAAAGAAGGCATATTTATTGGACCTCAAATAAGGAAGCTTCTTGGTGATTTCCATTTTCAAGGATTTCTGCATAATAAGAAATATGAAACCCATCTCATGTGATATATTTTTTATTCACATAATCCTCAGCAATGTTCTTGCATAGATTTAACAGATTGTATTCGATCCTGCGCAACCAACAATCCGGTGGTCATTCGTCCTCTGTTTCTGAAGACCTTGGATCTTGGCCTCCGTTCGGGGAATCATTTTGCCTACTTGTCATTAATCGCTCTCGTAATATGATCCGCCCAGTTCCTCTTCAAAATCGGCATTCTTTCCACGGCGTAAACCACTCGTTCGTTTGTGGATTTCTATATTTGGTATTCGATCGCTGAGAGAAACTTCCAGCATTATTTGGTCCATTACTGGTTGTGTCCATCCCATCGCGTGTGTTTGCACATGTACTGAAATAGAGCATTGAAAGTGTTCATCAAATGGTGTCGCCATGGTGAACTATTGTTCCTATATCAAATTTGTCTGTGTTATCGTGGAGTCGGGCATTTGTAATTGTGTTTTCATATATAGTCACATATAAGTTAAGTCGAAATTTGCAGTACGATTTAATGATATCTATTAGGTATCTTGATACTTTGTAAGCAGATGCAGGCAGATAAGAGACAACTGATCTTATTGGGTAATTTAGTATATAAAGCTTAATTAAGAATTAAAGTGACTGCCTGACATACCTCTCTGGGATCTCTAGACAATATTTGGGTTTCCTGTTTTTAAAAATTCCAATGTTTCTTTGATGCATATGTCATTTTTTATGGCTACCACCCTAATTCCTTTATCAGACTCTGTAAAAACTATGTCATTTTCTGTTGCTTTTTTAAGTATTACTCTAGCTGTCGTGAATTTCTCGTTGGGTACATTTCTGTAAGATATAATTTCTTTTTTAATAATCTCTGCTGCTTGATATTTTAATTGTAAGTTTTCAGGTATAATACTTAAAGCTGTCTCTGTTTATGGTCCTAATATTTTGATATTATTTAAATCTGAATTTTTCTGGTATGTTATATTTAAATCCCTTTTCTAAGAATATTTCTTCGCTTTGGGTAAAATTTGTATAGAGACATTGATAAATATATTACAAAATGTGTAATTTGAAAAATGCTTATTTTTTGTGGATGTGAATGTATATTTTGGGTAGTAAGATATTCTATGTTTTTTTGGGTTTTATATTTTTTATTGATTATGCCCTGAATTGTAAGTTTTGTGTTTAAATCAAGTATTGAAAAATCTATATTATGTAATCTAAATAATAGTTCTGTGTGAAGTACCTTCATATAAGCATAATAAATGTCTTTCTTTGAGTACTGTATTTTTCTTTCTTCTATTATCCATTTTGTCTGTCTGCATTTGGTTGCTAATTGGGTTGCTCTGCTTTTATTCTGAATTTTTATACTGATGAATCTTGGTGTTATTTGGTGTTTGAGGCAGTGATTGTTAAACCAAATATTATGCGTAGCACTTTTTAGTCGTAGTTTAAAATAATGTAAAGCCAAAAAACTGGTATCAGTTTTGGCTTTACTTTATTTGATTTTATTGGCTTGAATACCATTCATTCAAATTAATAACATACTTTGGTAAATCGTCGGAAAAAATTGATACATTCTTATACAAACACAATATAAAAGTAGCCTTTAAAACCAATAACAGATACTATAAATAGCAACAAAAACAAAACAAAAAAGATAAATCAGTGATATATCAACTGTATGTGGGTCGTGTCCAAAAACTTATATAGGACAAACAGGCAGATCTACCAAGAAAATAATTAAAGAACACGAAAGAAGTTTTCTCATTCATAATCATCATTCGAACTATGCCTCACATATGTTAAATGAAAACCATCGTTTTAATAGTAAATTTAAAATTCCACATGTACATAATCAAGGCAAAAAACTCTCAAAGATTAAAAAACCCTTCTAAAACCAAATAAACTTCAACACATTACCTTTACTGAATTCGCACTGACAATAAATAGAGTCTGTGAGGATTTAAAAAAAAATATTGTAGAAACGTTTTGTATTTATACTTATTTTAATATCGAAAATAGCCAGTTCTGAAGAAGCTACAGTATTAGCCAAATGTGAATAACGAATTTCTTCAAGTAGAAGCCAACACAATCCAAAAAATATTAATTGTTTTATATTTATTCAAAAACTTCCGTTATTTTTGAAACCAGCTATATATATATATATATATATATATATATATATATATATATATATATATATATATATATATATATATATATATATATATATATATATATACTTTATATCTTTATATATTATATTATTTTGTGGACTTCTATCTAGTTCTGCGGTGTCGACTTAGCCGACTTTATTCATGTTGATAAAGATGCTTTCATCTCTGCTTCAGAACCAGGCCGCAAGGCCCGATTCTGAGGTAATACGAGAAAATCGCGTATTTTGTATACGATGCCCGTGAGGCCATGGTCGAGGGAAGGCGCAGTCTTACGACTATGCGGATCCTTCGATGACTTGATCGGAAATTTTGAGTTGAATTAGGTTCTGAAGCGTTATACCTAGCTGCAAAAGAGCCTGATACATCGGTAGCTTGAAAATTTCTGCAAGTTCGGCCGTTGCTTCTTCCTGCAGTTGGTTTTGGTTTTGCACCGATGAGGTGTTCTGCTGTTTTCCTAGCAGGATCGGAAAACTGCGTTCAGGTTTTGATTCTTTTCTTCGTGTTGGTGATGTAATGTTGATTGCATCTTCATAACAGGGCTACATTTCTTTTTCTTTTGCTTTTCCACTTTTACGGGCTGAGAATTGAGCTTGTACAATCGCAATGGGTTTTTTATTTTTATTTTGAGAGCAGATGGAAACCTAGCTGCTGGAGCTCGGTTTGATGGAATGGTTTCTAACACGCCTTTGATAACGATGCGTAGATTTCTACTTGATGTTGGTGTTTGATATGAATATTAATTTTTGTCGAAAAGCTCTATAATGGCTTTTCGGTCTGATTCCGTGCTTGGGGTCAAGAGGACCCCATCCGGTCTCGTTCTAGCTGGCCTGACAGTTATTTTGGCTGTTTTCAAAGCATTCATTGCGCTTAGAAACATAGATTTGTCTTTCAAGACTATTGGACTTCAAGACTATTGGACTGGGTTTTCGCCTTATAAGCACTGTTGGTGCTTCGATCTTTTTGATTCGTTTTGGGGCCTCGATGGGTTCTTCATTGTTGGTAACTGACGTCGACGGGAGACGAATCGTCATTTCTTTCGAGAGCTGACTTGCCTCGAAAGTAGACCTTTTCTTCTTCCTGCGTCTGCGGGAGTGAGAGGAAACCTGCTGGTAACCCTCTGTGTTGAAAACATGCTGTGAGTCTTCTTTTTCGAAATCCTTTTGAATTTCTGTGCTTGTAGTTTCGAACACTGTAGTTTGTGTTTCGGCTACTGATACTGGGGTTTTAAACACTGCTGTTTGTGTTTGTGCTATTGATGCTGTCTTGGACACTTTTGTTTACGTCCCGATGTCTGATGTTTTGAACACGTTTTTTGTTTGTGTTCCTTTAGTTGATGTTTGGGATGTAATTTTGGGTTTTGAGTTTTTTTTTTGGATATAGCTTCGACTGAAGCTTTACTTTCTTCGTAACATTTGGTTAATAGCTTTATTTCTTTGTCTGCTTTCGCAGCCTCCTTGCGGAGTTTCTTGATGTCGTTCTTTTGAACCTCTACTTGATTTTCGAGATCCCTTATAAGAATTAGATCATCTTTAATTATGTTTGCGAGCTCACAATCCGATGGATCGTATCTGTCCACTACGCAATCGTTTGGGTGGTATTCGCTCATAGCCGCAGGATCACTAACAGGATCACTTTTCACAACACACGGAATCACATGTTTGGTATCACACCTTTCGCTTGCTATCAGAGAGCTCAAGAAACACGTCTTCACTCTATAAAAGCTCAGGCAAAACTCTTCCGCACAACAACCTGCGTCTCCGCCATAATAAGCAATGGTTAGTTGCTTGACCGGGAGAAAGCCCCACCCATCCTTTACATTGGAGGGCACATGTTTTGTCTGTTGGTAGTTAGACTTAGTGTAGCGACATAAACTCTTTCGCTAAGAATAGGGAGTCCCTCTCCACAATCAAACAACTCATATTTTCGTCGAATTCTCGTCGAATGGCTTATAAAAGGAGTTTTTTTATGTCTAACCACCAACAGACGAAACATGTCAAGGGTCAAGCAACTAATCATTGCTTATTATGGCGGATATGCAGGTTGTTGTGCGTTCCACATGAGATTGTGGAACCCAACGATCGGGGGTGTATAACTGCTGGCTACTGTTGTCTCGTTGGACGCAATCCAAAGGAGTTAAAAACTCAGAAAAACAGTAATTTCTTAAATCAACACCAGCCACTTTCGAACTCTGTTCTTGTGCTTTATTGATAGTAATGGTAAATTATACTAATAGGAAATTGCAGACGTTTGAATTTAAAGTGGTAGTCGGGTGGAATTAGAGGATTTCTTGGAATGAATATGTTTTCTCCCTCAAATTTACCAGTAAAAATCGTGGCTTCTATTACATTTTTATGTAAAGCTTTTACTTGAAGTCTACCATTGAAGGTAGACTTCAAGTCTTCAGTTCTTTACTTCTGAAGGTACCATTGCATAGTTTTGGAACGTTTAAATTGCGCAATAGCAATACTGGTGTGTCAATCTTGAGGTAAAGAAGCGGTATTCCTGGCGGATTAAGCGTCTGCAAAAACTCCATAGGATAATAGACAGCATCTTGCACCTCCATTACCGTGTCCACAGATTCGTACTTCACATTCAAATTCACATGTTCAGTCGGCAGCTTTTCTAATAGAAAGTTGTTAATGCTATTGGCTTGGTCATTTGTTGGAGTTATCCGACGATGTTCTCCGATAAAAATTTACTGTAATCGGTGCGAAAAGATTATTCAGAATAAAGTTTGCGTATTACATATTAATAAAAATCAAATAAAAACTCACCAAAACTTCAAACATGAAAAAGAAACATTGGAAACCATAATTTAACCAAATATATCAATAAATAATACCCTTTTTGAATAAAGAGATAACCGACAAATATAATCTCATAATCGTATTATTCAATTTAAAGTAATTGTCACACAGTGCGAGTATCCAATTTTGATTTTTCTGCTTTTTAATAATCTGCAAAAATAACTTAATTAAAAGCTAAAGAAATGCTTAAAAAATAGCCGGCTAATACAATCAGCTCATAGCCAGAGTCTTCTTCATTTTCTTAATATTAATATAAATTGTCATACGTGAATTAATTCTTTTATCTCTTTTTCTACCCCATTTAGAAATTTATTTTTGCATTAACAGTTCATGATCAATTTTCTTGAAGCATAAGGAGAATTCCTGTCAAGTTTCAAGTCTGTAGAGCCTTCAGTTAGAAAGCGGGTTTATTTGCACATTTTACGCCGCGCCATACTTCTTTGTGGTGGATTTTCAAATAACTCGTCTTTATTGAGTGTCTGTAGAGTATAAGGAATATTTCTGCCAATTTTTAAGTTGGTAGGACTGATATCTACAAAACGGGTTTATTTGTACATTTTACGCCCCGCAACCCCTCTTTAGAGTGGATTGTCGTATAAGATGTTAGTAAATGTCTGTGAAGTATAAGAAATAGAATTACCTTGTATCAAACCTATAGGACATATAGTCAAAAAATGAGAGTGTTTTAATTCTTTACTTCACCATATTTCCCTCTATTCAGCCCTTTAGTAAATAGATTTTAGAAAATTACATTTTTAGTAGATGTTTATGTACTACAAAGAACACCCCTGCCAAGTTTCAAGTCTGTAGGTCTTATAGTTAAAAAACGTTTTTTTTTGGACATTTAACATCCCCGTAACCGCCCTTCGGAGTTGACTTCCGCAAAACCCATTCTTTGCTGATCTCTACGTAGCATGTCTGCCAAATTTCATGTCTGTACATCTTATAGTTTCGAAGATTTCGTGATATATATATTTAAAGTGTAATTAACCAAATTAAAAATCAATACATGTGTAATTTATTTCACATGTAACAGTACATTGAATTTGCTTAGTTACACTATAACTTTACGAGACTCGCATCTAACATATAGTAATGATGTTCTCAAAAAGGTAAATATACAATCTTGAATTGTTTTAACAAACATAATCAGAGCAATCAGGTAAATTGCCTTAGATAATAACTACTCGTTTATTGTCAGTGCACGAAAAGGACCCTTTGCCCTTTACAGCTCCACTGAAATTATCGTCTAACTTAATTACGAACGTCGTGAACTTTTACCATAGCATTCCACGACCTTGATACCATTATGCCATTTAACCAGAATAGAAATTAATAAGAGCATAGATCATTGTGAACGACGGCGTTGTAGTTAATAATGCTCTTGACCAGAATCACTTGTTCATGTTCTTTCTTTAGACCGTTAGGTCAGAGCGGTCCGAAGTGAAATCGTTTCGCAAAAAAATTAGCCGATCTGTGCCAGTTTGAATGATTGTTAGCTTTGACAGGCATAAATTAATATCTCTACAAATTATCTAAGAATTTGAGGCGGTTTGTTGCTTAATTAGTGTTATTTATAGTTTAATTTGTGATGGGATTGTTTACATACAGTGATGATTGGCAAAATATTTAATGTAATAAAACTTATATTTGTAATTGCATAATTTAGTCATTCAAAAAGTTATTTTGTTATCTTATAGATATGGTTTTTATATGTTCTTGTTCCGAGATTATCTTGATTGTTACTCTATCAAAATAAAAAACAAACTTGCTAATGCGAGGACAACACTCCTAGACTCCTAAAATCTAGTATATGAAATATGCTTTCTCTTTGAGGGATAAAGTTATGGATTGAATCATGTCATATTTCTGACGGTGATCTGGTGATTTACCAATGATCATTCCTAAATACAATATTTGCATTTTTATCCCACATTTTAATTCTCCCTTTTTCCTATTCAAATTCTTTACAATATGAATTCCTTTAAACAAATTTCTTGATCTTGTATTACACCGTTAAAAGATTCGTAACATTTCGATTAAGAGAATAGATTTACTTTTGTTCCTTAAATTCCCGTCGTTTTTATAATTCGTTCATTTTTTCTTCATATTTATTTTGTTTGGCCTAGTCATGCCAAGGACAAGAAAGCTTTTTTCTTACTTTATAAAATTATTGGTGTAATTTTCCTGAAAAAAACATAATTTTAATTAAATTTTAGGGTTTTAACATGGAAATTCCAAGGGACAAAAATCCTCATTTTTGATACTTGCTATATTTTGCCTTTCATCGCGACCACAAAGCTTTTTTTAGGGGTAGTGTTGGATTTTTACCGACTAAAACCCTACCAAGTTCCTCCGGTTTCCTGGTTTTTTAACAAGAAATTACCACAACCTTACTTTTTGCTACTCCTATATATATTAAGGCGATATAGGGAATCATACCTGAAATAAAATTTATTAACTTTATTGTATCATTTTTCTGCGGATGCAGTTAATCCTGGCTTGTCGGCTTGTCGCCTATCACCAGGTCTTTAGGTGATACATTTATATTTCATTACTATTATGATTATTATATTTACTTATTATTGGTTGCTGATCTTATTGGGTTTATTTATATTCCATTTGGACTACTTGTGAAATCTTTTTCTAGTGACAAGCTTCTTCGGATCATAATCCAAGAGCTTGCTAAGTTCCACGTTTTCGTGCACACTTGCCGCTTCCGCTTTCTTTTCCATGAAGGTATTTAGTAGTTTCCATTTTATATCTTTGTGTAGCCTTTCATTTCTTTCATACCATGGTGCATTTGCTGCTATTCTGACGTATCGGACTGCTGCTGACGTTAATCCTTTAGTGTGTTATGGCTGCGTACTCTTAAGCAGCCGAACAGTATCTCAATTGCGGCCTTGATATACATTTAATCTTGAGCAGTTTGGTCTTCACATTTATTTGACTTTTTCTGCATATCAGCGGATATTGTCTGTTCATGGCATTTTTTATTTTGTTGATTGATCCTTTGATGTGTCCCTTCCATGTTAGTTTCGTATTTAGTTTTACTCCAAGATATTTTGCTTTTTGGGTCCGTCACAAAGCTGCAGAAGTTCGAGATATTTGCACGGTGTATGGAGAGGACACTATAGCCAATATACTGCTCGAGACTGGTTTGCCAACTTCAAAAATGGCAACTTTGACCTTGATGACACGCCCAGTTCTGCTCGACCTTCCGACTTCAACGAGGGATATCTACATCCGACTTCGACGACATCTTTAAAAGATAGATTGCGGCCTTGCGACAACGTTCTGATATCTTTAATTTATGGGATTTACTCAAACTGACCACAAGGAAAATTGAATTGAATTGAAACGATTCGATCGGTCAAGATATCTTACTCCACGACAATGAACGACCTCACTCAATAAACATCGCCAGGGAATTCGCACTACTCTCCAGATCTTGCATTAACCCATCATCACTTGATCGGTTCGCTGTCCAACCAAATGAAGGACGTAACCTTCGCCAACGATGAGGACCTCAAAAACTGACCCAACAACGTCTTCGAATCTAGGTCCGGCGATTTCTGGCGAAACGACACCAATAAATTGGTTGAGATCTGGGAGCATGTTGTGGAAAATGACGGAGAATGAATCATAGATAATGTTCCTAAATCATTTTGGGTGTATATCCGTTCGTTTTGTAAAGAGTCGCGACGTTTCGCCCAAATCTAATTTGGCATTTTCAAGTGTCCAACAATTGGACATATATATATATATATATATATATATATATATATATATATATATATATATATATATATATACATATATATATATATATATATATATATATATATATATATATATATATATATATATATATATATATATATATATATATATATATATATATATATATATATATATATATATATATATATATATATATATATATATAAATATATATATATATATATATATATATATATATATATATATATATATATATATATATATATATATATATATATATACGGTGCGAAATAGATTTTTATATTAGTTATGATGTGAGATTTTAAGGTTTTTACTTTGTTATATATTTTTTTAAATGACAATCAATTATTTTAATGAAGAAACTCAGACTAATGAGATTATTTTTGCATCTCCCCTGTTCTTACTTGAGAAACAAAATGATATTTTTTTACAGCCCTCGAAGCGTATCGAAACGATAGTTAAATGTTAAAGAACCTATTTATTATATAAATAGAGAATTAAATCTATAGATAATTTTTGATGGTGGTAACCTAAATTGTATCAGGCTAGATCGCATTCTAATTTAATATGTTCAGGGTTAAAAATAAGAAAGTATATTCTGATATGTGATGCGCAGTTTAAAAAATGGGTTTTCATGCGTGATTAGCTTTTATTATAGCAAAAAAAATAGTGCAAAAAGTTATTTGATACTTAATTTTATAATAAACTGTTAAATAACACTGATTAACATTTTTTGTTTTGTTTTTGTTACTTGAATTTTGTAATGATATTTGATTATACTAGTCCCATTAAAAAAATCGTTAATTTTTTTTGTGACATCTACATATATAATTTCACCTCATATACATGTTTATGTTTGAATGACGTCATTTTTGAAATTAGATAGCTATCATAGTCAACAAATTTAAATTGAGCGTTATTCGTTAAGGCTATAAATATGCCACGAAAGTATTTTAATCACTCCAATAGTTTTTTTGTGATTTGTGTGGAAAATTAACTTTTACCTTTCAGCATCAAAATTTCACACCATTAGTGATCAAACATAATTTGGGTTAATTTAGTTTTCCTGTACGACATCAATATAAATCCTGGATCCCACATATCTGCTGTGTAACACGTGGGATACTTCTGCTTGGTTGGGGTACGGCATCTAGACATCATTGTCTAGCCCCGTTGCTGTGCCAATGATTTGGACGGAACCAACAGATCACGTAAGTGATTGTTATTTTTGTTTGAATTTTTATAAGTAGTGTCACTAAACTAATGAATTCTTTTATTGGAACCTTTGGTGTGAAACACTAAACTTGAAGAGATTTACCACTAAAGACCAGATCACTTTTTTTAAACTTCTCGACGCGCGTTTCTCTAACCATGTTAGCATCACCAGGAGATGATTTGCTCAATTAAATCATCTCCTGATGATGCTAACATTGTTAGCGAAAGTTCAAAAAATTGGCTTGGTGTTTAGTGGTAAATCTCTTCAACTTTAGTATCACAACTAAGTCGAAACACACCATAAAGTGCCCAGACCTGTCATATGTAAAAAGGCCAATCCCACACAGTACCGAATAGCTTATGCCAACAACTCCAAATCCATTAGAAACTCAAGACGCTGCTGCTAGTCAACACGATAACTTGGAGACACAGTGAAACCAAACTTATTAACCAAGTACTTATCCACTCTCTCTTACTACACCACTCTTATTGATATTGAAATAAGGGAACTAATGAAGGATAACAGCTTTCAGCAAAAAGTGAATGATCTTGAAAAACCCGCCTGGAAATGTTTTGTCGCAAAGGTCGCAAAAAAACTTCTTGGGAAGCACAGAGCAGAGAATTACAACGTTTTAATTCATGAAATTTTGATCTCATACTAGGGCTGCTATTTATGTACCCGGAATAATAAATAAAAATAAATATTTATCATTGAAAATGGTTTTAATTGTTTTCAAAATATTCTCCACGATGATCAATACACTTTTGCATACGTTTGAAATAATTTTCATGGCACTTTTTCTATTCCGATTGAGATATCTCCAAAACATGCACTTTGAACGCATCAACCGCTTCTTCTGGCATCAAAAACCATTGAACACGTAGCTTATTCTTCACGAACGCGAACAAAAATAATAAATCATTGGGTGGTAAATCAGGACTGTACGGCGGATGACCCATCATTTCAATTTATTGACCGCTCAAATATTGAGTTGTTTGGTCCGATGAGTGAGAGCTCACGATGCCATGATGAAGAATAATCCTGCATTGCTGGTTGTTTTTTCTTATTTGTTCAAAGACTTCTGGTAAACAAATGGTTATGTACCATTTAGAATTGATAGTTCTGCGATTTTCTAGTGGTTCTGTAGCCACATGCTCATTTATCTCAAAAACAGGCGACTATTTACTTCGAAATGCTGCTTGCGCGAACAGCTTTTGTTGGGTTTGGTTCATTTTGACAGACACATACAGTCGACTGTTGTTTACTTTCGGGGTCATACGCATAGATACAAAATTCGTCATCTTTTTATATGTTATACATGGCTTTTGACGCACCACGATTGCATTTTTTGAGCATTTCTTTTCACCAATCGACAAGAGCCTTTCTTTGAGCGGTTATCAAATTATTGCTAATCCAATGCGCATTTTTCACGGCTAATGGTTCATGTAAAATTTTGTGTATGCTTGTCATAGTAATGCCCAGGGAAGCCTCTTCCTTTATCGTTTCGCGCATAGTATAGATGTTTTCTCGCACAACAACCAATTTTGGATAACTTTCTTTAAATTCGTACGTGACGGAACGATGACCACGATTGAATGAACCAGATCAGTGATACACAGTGGTTTTAGATGGTGCTTCATCGCCAGAACTCGAAATAAGTTTATCTATTGTTGAGATAATCCACATCGAAAGTCGTAGTAAATCATCGCACAAAAATTCTCACAAGTTAATTCTATTTTTTGACTTCAACAAAATACAAATAGCGCCCGTATGACAAAACGTTCTGAGTACGTATACAGTCAGCAATGTCAAACTTCACGATGTATATATCAGATGGCGCCTAGCAACACCATTGTTACCAATTCCGGATACATAAATAGCAACCCTCATACAAAGTTTTGGGGTGCAATATGTCCTTGAAGACACACTCACATTTAGATTTTTTTCCTGAAAACTTGGGTCCTGTGAGTGGCGAACACGGCGAGAGATTTCACCAGAATATTAGTATCATAAATAGTGTTTATAAGTGGGTAATTGTATAAGTGTAAGAGTGTTTTCATACAGTTTTTCTAAAAATGTATATTTGAATTTCACAAAGAAACTTAAGGTATTATTTTTTTTTAATAAATAAATACTTTAGGTTTAGGTTAGTACTATCTAAATCAGATAGACGTTTTTCGTGTGACAAAAAACTTTGAATTTTGTAGACCAGTGTAATTACTTTACTTATATTTTATGTTAAGTGTGTCCATAACCATGCCCATCGTTTTCACGCTGTACAAAATTTTATTTTATTTAAGGGTTAATACAGTTTCACTATGCAATATATTCTATTCTCCTTTGATAAAATGAGCGTCATTGAGAACAAATTTCTAAATATTCTTGAACAACAGTTAACATCAGCTCAACCACCTTTGCCTAATTCAAAAGCAGGTCCTCAACCTAAAATAGTGTTAGTCTCAGTATGGTAGCATTTTACAGGAATGTTTCCCTATGTGATTTAGAATAGTAGTGAAACAATAAGTGCTGAGTATATATTGAGTTTAGCTTGATAGACTAAACAAGGCTTTGATTCAAAATCGTCCAAGACTGATTAATGGTGTTATTCTGCTGCAAGACAATGCAAGACTGCATAGGCACTATCACCCAATAAAACAATCGAAGAGTTATGCTGGAAACTGGTGCCTCACCCACCGTATTTTCCTGATGCTGCACCGTCAGATTACCATCTTTTAACGTATATGTATTTTTTTTTTAATTTTTACGACAGCAGTTATCAAAACTGCATTCCAAGAATATATACAAAATATATTCAAAATGACTCTCATTTTATCAAAGAATATATTGCATTGCAATATATTGCATATTAAAACTGTATTAACCCTTAAATAAAATAAAATTTTGTATAGTATGAAAAAAAATGGGCATGTTTACGGGCACACTTAATATAAAATATAGGTAAGGCTAATAACACTGGACTGCAAAATTCAAACTTTTTTGTCACATGAATACGTCTATCTAATTTAGATAGTACTAACCTAAACCTAAAGTATATATTTCAAAAAAAAAAATAAAACCTCAAGTTTCTTCGATTGAAATATATATTTTTATAAAAAATGTTCTGAATGTTCTCTTGCACTTACACAATTATCCAGTTATACATACTATTTATGATCCTAATATTCTTGTGGAATCTCTCGCCGTGTTCGCCACTTAAAATGGTGTTGCTAGGCGCCATCTCACATATACATCGTAAAGTTTGAAATTGTTTACATCGTAAAATTTGACATCGTTTATTGTATACGTACTCAGAACGTATTGTCATACGAGCGCTATTTGTCTTTTGTTGAAGTCAAAAAATGGAATTCACTCATGAGAATTTTTGTGCGATGATTTACTACGACTTTCGACGTGGATTATTTCAACAACAGTGCATCGATCAACTCATTTTGAATTGTGGCGAAGAAGCACCATCTAAAACCACTGTATATCACTGGTCTAGTTAACTCAATCGTGGCCATCGTTACCTCACGAATGAATTTAAAGAAGGTCATCCAAAATCGGTGGTTGTGCCAGAAAACATCTATACTGTGTGCGAAATGATTAAGCAAGAACGTCATGTGACATACGGAGATCTTCAAGCTTTTCTGGGCATTAGTATGACAAGCATACACAAGATTTTACATGAACCATTAGCCGTGAAAAATATTTGTACGCGTTGGATTCCGCATAATTTGATAACCGCTCAAAAAAGGCTCTTGTCGATTGGTAAAAAGAAATGCTCAAAAAATACAATCGTGGTGCGTCAAAAGCTGTGTATAACATATACATAGGTGACGAATTTTGGATTTATGCGTATGAACGAGAAAGTAAACAGTAGTCGACTGTATGTGTCTTTCAAAATGAACCAAACCCAACAAAAGTTATTCGCGCAAGAAGCACTTCGAAGTAAATAGTCGCCTGTTTTTGAGATAAATGGACATATGGCTACAGAACCACTCGAAAATCGCAGAACTGTCAAATCTGAATGGTGCATAACCATTTGTTTTGCCAGAAGTCTTTAAAGAAATAAGGAAAAACAACCAGCGACGCAGGATCATTTTTCATCATAGCAACCTAACACTCACTCATCGGACACAAACAACTCAATATTTGACCGGTCAAAAAATTGAAATGATGGGTCATCCGCTGTACCATGGGTCATTTCTGTTCCCGTCCGTGAAGAACAAGTTGTTTAAGGATTTTCGGAACAAGGAACAACGTGTTTAAGGAATTTCGATGCCAGAAGAAGCGGTTGATGCATTCAAAGTGCATGTTTTGAGCAAATTGAGCAAAAAATTAGCAAAGTGCTGATTTCAATATCAATAAGAGTGGTTCGTTTAAAGTACTTGGTTCATAAGTTGGGCCTCACTCTGTGTCTAACTTATCGTGTTGACTAGCAGCAGCTTCTTGAGTTTCTAATGGATTTGGAGTTGTTGGGATAGACTATTTGGCACTATGTGGGATTGGTCTTTTTACAGATGACAGGTTTGAGTACTTTATGGTGTGTTTTGACTTAGTTGTGATACTAAACTTGAACAGATTTACCACCAAACACGAAATCACTTTTTTGAACTTTCGCAAACCATGCTAGCATCATCAGGAGATGATTTAATTAGGCTAATCATTAAACACCAAATCACTTTTTTGAACTTTCGCTAACCAGGTTAGCATCATCAGGAGATGATTTAATTAGATAAAATCATCTCCTGATAATGCTAACATGGTTAGCGAAAAGTTCGTCGAGAAGTTGAAAAAAGTTATTTGGTGTTTAGTTGTAAATCTCTTCAAATTTAGTGTTTCACATCGAAGGTTCCAATAGAAAAATTGATTAGTCGTGATACTCTTTATAGCAGCAACAAAAATAAAAATCACTTACGTGATCTGTTGGTTCCATCCAAATCAATGGCACAGCAACGGGGCTAGACAATGATGTTTAGATGCCTTACCCCAACCCAGCAGAAGTCTCACACATGTTACACAGCAGATATGTGGGAACTAGGATTTATCTTGATGTCGTTCAGGAAAACTAAAGTAACCCAAATAATGTTTGGTTACTATTGGTGTGAAATTTTAACACTGAAAGGTAAAAGTTAATAATCCATTTGTTTACTATGATAGCTATCTAGTTTCAGAAATGACATTATTCAAACATAAACACGTATATGAAGTAAAATTAAATATGTAACTGTCACAAAAAAAACTGATGGTAACTGAAAAAATAAACAATTTTTTAACGGGACTAGATAAGTATAATGAAATATTACAAAATTCAAGTGTCAAAAACAATGTTTATCAGTGTTATTTAAATCAACTGTTATTTAAACCAACAACAATTTGTATCAAATCATTCTTTGCAATATTTTTTTGCTGTAATAAAAGCTGATCATGCAAGGGAAACCACTTTTTTAAACTGCGCATCACATATCAGAATATACTTTCTTATTTTTAACCCTGAACGTATTAAATTAGAATGCGATCTAGCCTGATACAATTTAGGTTACCACCATCAAAACTATCTATAGAATTCATTCTCTATTTATATAATAAATAGGTTCTTTAACATTTAACCATCGTTTCGATACGCTTCGATGGCTGTAAAAAATTACCATTTTGCTTCTCAAGTAAGAACAGGGGAGATGCAAAAATATAACTATCCCATTAGTCTGAGTTTCTTCATTAAAATAATTGATTGTTATTTAAAAAACATACTAATAATAAAATAAAAGCGTTAAAATCTCATATCGTAACAAGTACATAAATCTATTTCCCACCGTAGTTGCACGCATGTAAATTGAATATAAAATAATCGTATTCCTAACACATGGTAATTGACGGGTATTTATGAAATTATAATAATTAAGATATAAGTTGCGAATACAATATTTTGTGAAAATTGTTGGTTGTGATGAGTCACTCTATCCCATACTTTGGTGCTTTCACCGTTATGAAAATTGTGAACATTGTGACAATTGTGAACATTCGAGGCTTGACTATTAAATAACGAGACTCACGTCATGCATATTTACCTATTATCACCTTCAATATACACCCCTTCTCTATCTCTACAATGCTTCATACGAATATTCCATTGTTCGAAGCAGTGTTGGAAGGCTTCTTCTGTCAGATCCTTTAGAACGCGTGCCACTTTCTCTTTCATAGCTTCAACGGACTCAAATCTTGTTCCGTTTAATGTAAATTCCACTTTAGGAAACAGTTAGAAGTCGCACGGCGCAAGTTCCGACGAATAAGGCGAATGGTCTAACATTTTTCCGGCGACACAAAAAGACACCTCTAATGCGAATGAAGGCTATGGATTTATTTACAGAAGCGAGAGGTACTGCATTCGAACGAGAAGTCTTCACGCTAAACAGCTGTTGTTCGCTGGCGTTACACTTAACATTTTTCCGGCGACACAAAAAGACACCTCTAATGCGAATGAAGGCTATGGATTTGTCTACAGAAGCGAGAGGTACTGCATTCGAAAGAGAAGTCTTCACGCTAAACAGCTGTTGTTCGCTGGCGTTTGGCGCATGCGTACTTTTTCTGTAGCAGCGTCAGTCTCGTTATTTAATAGCCACGCCTCGTATTTCTAATTTACATTACTTATACGTAATCTTTTTGTAAGGGTCTTAGATATCCTCCAATGTAGATGTTATGGAATTTTAAGATAAATTATAATGATGATTCGCTGCTTAACATTTTTTTTCCGAATTACGGATATACTCCTATATTCAATTATTTGTGACATCTTTAATTATTAACTTTTGTTTAGTTTATAAATTTAGTTAGTCTTTCGAAATATAGCCTATTTTACCTGACAATAAGTTGTGGAAATGAAGTAATGAGGCAAATGGCATAGCATTCAATCTGGCAACACTGTTGAATTTCCCTCTAGAGTGGAGGTGGAAAGCATCTGATGCGTCTTCACTATAAGTTTAAACCCCTTAGAGTCACTTGGTTTTCCATAGTATTTTTTTTGAACTGAATTTTTCTAATGCATTCTGAAAATGTGAAAAACAAAAATTTTGACCAAACGTGCTATCAAGTTTCACACTCAAAATGTTCTTATAGTCAGGGATCTTGGAAGAGAAAATGTCTCTATAGTCAGGGTCGTTCTGATCGTCGATTGACGGTCAGAATGGGGAAGAGTTAAATTTGACTCAGTTTGACGCATCAGATTTTGACCAGTGAATTGGGAAGAAAATCTGAGCGGTAATAGTTTCTAAAAACCGTTTATATAATCAAAAGAGCAATAGGACGGAAAATGTGTTGACTTTTTGAAGCTGAGAAAAAAAGTCGTACTGAAGACGCAACAGATGTTGGTTTGCTTCCCTTTCAGAGGGGAAACCGACAGTGCTGCCACATCTACGCCACCAGTCTTAATACTTTATTTATGCAGCTTGTGTATCAGTGGCGGCTCATTAGCGAGGGCGTTGGGGTGCCACCCTTTCGGCATTTATCAGAGTAAACAATTTTTTAGAGCTAAACACCGTATTTTATTTCCGTTCAGTTTCTTTCCTTTAACTCATTTAACGTTAATATTAAAATTTTAAATCTCCAAATGTAGAAGAACCTCGGTCGACCCATCATACAAAATACTGCGGATAAAAATTCCATCCTCTCGCCAAAATTTTTACATCGTTGGTCGCACGTTTACCTCCAGCGATCATACGGCACGTCATATTATCTCGTCGTTGGCGTTACATGTTTCGTTGGTTGCCAGAATTAGAGGGTTTAACTGCTTTCTAAAACGTGATTTGGTCGTAGATTCTCTGCGACCGAGCGTATCGATAATTAGTTCTAAATGCTGATTTGACGGGAATGGAGCGTTTGATATATCCCGCGTCGCGTATTTTGTTCGCTTCGCGAATACTTATTTTGGATTTGCTATTGAGATTTGCTATGTGTGTTCACACTGAGTAGTACTTTTTAAATAAAAATAATCAACTTTTAATTGTAAACATGAAGGTGACTGATTTAAAATAGTTAATAATAACTAATTTAAATTTGGAGGAGAAAATTGAATTAAAAACTAACGGTCGTCCCACGCCCGTGTCGAATTTGAGTCAAGTTCAAAATGAATGAAAAATAGGTAAGTTACAATAAACTGTTTAAATGGTTTACTCTTCGGGAAAAGGTAAGTACCTACTTATTCATTCCTTTTTCTATGCAACAAGCAACAACCCATCCTCCAATGTCCTCGTAAGTAAGTAAGTAAGTAAGTAGTAACAATACAAAATTTTAGTGTTTCACCTCCTGTATAGGGTTTCAATAGCATAAACAGTAAAAAGGAGAAAGGGGAAAGCAAAAAATCTTTAGCAGCGCTATTTTCTTCTATACCCTTCCACTTTAAAAAACCCACGAGCCGCTACTGTAGGAAACCCCTGGAACATTACTGTTGGTCACGGATAACGGTTGTATTACTTCTAAAGCTTGTTTGATATGGCCTAAGTTTTTATGGCGATTGTAAGGCCAACGGCAGTGTTTAAATGCTACACAATTGCGTGTCCCTTCGATCCAAGTTTTAGATTTTACGTCAGACCAACTCAACCCACAAGCTTTTTGCCCCATTCAACCCACAAGCTCCAACTACTTGATGTTGCTGTTTATGACCCATTTGGAAAATAATTTGAAAAAGCGCTCGACAAATGGCAAAAAGCTTATCCGGCCCAAAGGGTAACCTTTTTTGATGTAGGCTCAATGTTCGCAAAAACCTACTTAAATAACGCTACCAAGTGGATTCGATGGACATTTCTATCAATACCGCCTCTTTAAAAACTGATGTTGATGGGCCATCCGGAATACCCAAAAAAAATTAGTTCAAGTTACAGATGGGGTAAAAATTATTCAAACAGGCATTGAACATAAAGCAGCTAATAGAAAGATGGGCTATGATGTAGAGAAAAAACCTAATCCAATAACCATACATCAAGACGCCCTTACACCAACAGAAAAAAAAACTTAACTTGGAATATTCAACTTGGAATCAAATTGATTTTCAATATTTTGAGTCTGTTAAGAGCTGATTATAAACAAAACACGAAAAAGAAAATCACTAAAAGTCGTAAATTTTAACATCTACTACCTGTAAAAGAAGAAACTGCATGAAAAGAAATTACAAAACTAAACCCTTCATAAAAATAGATTTACAAAAAAAATAAACATGGACAAGCAGCCAAGAATTGAAAAAAAAAACAAAAGATGAATATAGACGAAAAATCAACAAATAAAAAATGCAAAATGTTATGGAATCCAATCAAGCGCTTATTTAACCTAAATCACCTAAAGAATAATTTTGAGAAGACGATGTAAAATGTTTGGAATGTAAACTTGTTCTCTAACTCACGTCCACGGGAGGTTTGGATTCAATATAATATTTGTAGGAATTCGGCTCATAAATTATGCACTTATTACAAAATTGGGGTGTATTCTTGCGATCAATGCAAAGACAGTATTATTTCAAACCGACATTAATACCAACCCAACCGAAGTATTTACACTACATGAATGAAAAGAAACATATCTATTTATTTTACTTTTAAAATACCAAAGTTTATGTTCATTTTATAATCGTTAATAAATGTTTTTTATGTTTATTTCTTGTTTTATTTGACCTGATATAATCCTGATCGATTTTGCCATAGTACATCATCGGTTTTACTCAGGGGTACCGGGCAAAACCAATCTTTTACAAGTTAATTATATTTTATCTTTTCCAGCCTTAGTTATAATTATTTGACATTTAGCGTTCCAAACACCTATGCGCAAAATGTAAATTTAACTGTATATGAAAACTCTATAAAATTCAAGTAAGTTTAACTGTTTTATAATAGCTCTATGTAAGGTGATCGGCGCTGCCCGAGTCTCCCTTATCTGACTTTTCACTCTACCCCCGCACAGTGAGTATATTTTAATTTTTGATTCGTATACTAGTTAAAGTCTTCTCGAACGAGTGAGCGTTTTTAAAAACTTTATTTTTACAACCTTGCACAATGACGTTTAATACAAGATTGAATTTGAAAAACAATTTGGTAATATTTATACATCAATTCTTCTATTGGAACCTTTGGTGTGATGCACTAAACTTGAAGAGATTTACCACTAAACACCAAAACACTTTTTTGAACTGCTCGACGCACGTTTCGCTAACCATGTTAGCATCATCAGGAGATGATTTAATCTAATTCTAATACTAAACTATGTTCTATTTATATGAAAACCATACCTAACGAAGCGTGTAAAAATCATGAACCGTGAAGTGTACTAAGCCTTACATTAATAATTGAAAAAGTTGACTGAAAGGAATCCGTCCTTTATCTCGGTTCATGATTTTCTTACATTTTTCTATTTGAATGCTTTCATATGCATCCAAAGCCCTATTATTATTAACACTTTTAATCAGTCTTAAATTACTAATATCTATACTGTGGTCATGTTCGATTGCATGTTGGGCAACACAAGATTTTTCATTTCTCCCATATCTAATGTGGGCAATATGTTCTTTATATCTTGTCAATATGGATCTTTTTGTTTGCCCAATATACCTTCGATCACAGTCTTGACAACTAATTCCGTAAATCCCCGACTTTTCATGCTGCTCTACTTTATCCTTTGGATTACCCAGAACTTCTCTTAATTTATTAAATGGTTTGTACACAACCTTATATTAGGCATATTTTTACACGCTTCGTTAGGTATGGTTTTCATATAAATAGAACATAGTTTAGTTTTAGAATTAGATTAAATCATCTCCTGATGATGCTAACATGGCCAACGAAACGTGCGTCAAGCAGTTCAAAAAAGTGTTTTGGTGTTTAGTGGTAAATCTCTTCAAGTTTAGTGCATCACACCAAAGGTTCCAATAGAAGAATTGATCTACGATGGCTACACGGTCAGCGGAACTAAATATTTATCGTAAGTACACTACTAAAATTAAGCTTATTGGAGCAGATATTTGGTTTCTTAAGTCATGCCAGGCTAATAAAATATTTCCCAATTTTATTAAAGTTAATATTTCAAAATCTTCCAAAATATGTGACAAAATAACTAATTTTGCAAAACAAAAATGGCTTGACTTAGAAATTAAACATTTGTACAGTAAAAGGAGTATGCTTGAAATTCAAGCGTACAATCTTTACAAGAAATTAACATTTAAAGTGAGTAATATAGAACATGTATGTTGGTGTAATTTTCAAAGGAATATGTTCCAAGCAGTAAATAGTAAATTTATTAAAAAAATGTCATCTTTAAATAAAAAATTAAAAAAACTCAAAATTGAGCAGTCGAAAGAATATATTCCAGAAAAGAACATCAACATCGTAGAAAATCTTTCAACTCAGACGTTCGACAATCCAGAACTAGATCTTTTAAATAAAGGCCTCAATTTTGCTTTGCCGGCATCCCGAAGTGCCTTGGAGGATATGGTAGCCCGTATTAAACACTTACCGGAGTCTTCCAAGGCTTTCGTCAGAGAGTCATGTAAAAGTAAAATTGCAAAAAATATTTCAAATAAAAATCAAAAAATGCCAAATATTTCTAAGATTGTCAAGCGTCTGCGAGAAAAAGATTGTTTTTATTTAAAAGCTGATAAGGGAAATAAGGTTGTAGTAATGGACAAACCTGATTACTTTGAACGCGTTGAAAAATTAATTCAGGACGGTCCTTATAAACGATTACCTAGGAATTCGTTGTCAAAAATGATTAACGAAGTTAGAGATACATTTATATCTTGTAACAGCCTTATTTCTCCTTCTCTGAAAAGCAAATTACGTGTTTCTAATCCAAAAGTGCCAAAATTGTATGCTCTATCAAAAATTCATAAACCAGGAAAATCAATGAGACCAATTGTATCAGCCATTGATTCTCCAACATACAACTTGGCAAAGTGGTTAACAAAGGAATTTGAAAATCTACCAAACAAACTACCTTCCTGTTCTGTGATATATTCAACCAAATTCGTATAAAAAGTCAAAAATACACATCTACAGGAAGGTGAGGTTTTGGTTTCCTTTGACGTTTCATCGTTGTTTCCGAGTGTCCCGATTCCACATACCTTGAAATACCTAAGGGAGTTACTCCAGTTAAACGGTTTTAATAACAAAATTGTTTCTGAGTACATCTCCTTAACAAGATTATGTATGAAGCAAAATTGTTTTCAACTTAATAACAGGTTTTATGAACAACAAGAAGGAGCGGCAATCGGCAATCCTCTGTCACCGTTCTTAGCCAACTTATTTATGAGTAAATTTGAAACCGAGGCAAAAGATGAATTCAGTTACTTTCCGAAGGTATGGTTAAGATATGTGGATGACATTTTTGCCATTTTCGATTCGAAAAATGAAAATTTAGATGATTCTATTAAGAACTTAAACAGTAAATTCGAAAATATAATATTCACACATGAACTCGAAAACAACGATAGTTTACCATTTCTGGATGTGTTAGTCAGTAGAAATAATAAAAATAGCTTAGATTTTGATATTTTCAGAAAAACCACCACCACTTCGAGATACATTCCTAACGATTCAAATCATAGCTTTCAAAATAAGATGGCTAGTTTAAATTTTATGGTAAATAGATGAATTAATTTTCCTTTAAATAAAGATAATTATAATAAAGAATTAAAATTAATTAGGGAGGTATCTGAAGTGAATGGTTATAATAAGAACATTATAGATAAACTAATTAGAAAACATAAGTTCGGAAAATTATTGAAAGAATCTTCGACTTTTTAAAAGGATCAGAACATAAAGAAATTCATGGTAATACCATTTGATGCCTAGTTGACAAGAGGACTAGACAAAATTTGGAAAAAAGTGGACATTAAGGTTGTGTACAAACCATATAATAAATTAAGAGAAGTTCTGGGTAATCCAAAGGATGAAGTAGAGCAGCATGAAAAGTCAGGGATTTACGAAATTAGTTGTCAAGACTGTGATCGAAGGTATATTGGGCAAACAAAAAGATCCATATTGACAAGATATAAAGACCATATTGCCCACATTAGATATGGGAGAAATGAAAAATCTTGTGTTGCCCAACATGCAATCGAACATGACCACAGTATAGATATTAGTAATTTAAGACTGGTTAAGAGTGTTAATAATAAGGCTTAGTACACTTCACGGTTCATGATTTTTACACGCTTCGTTAGGTATGGTTTTCATATAAATAGAACATAGTTTAGTTTTAGAATTAGATTAAATCATCTCCTGATGATGCTAACATGGTTAGCGAAACGTGCGTCGAGCAGTTCAAAAAAAGTGTTTTGGTGTTTAGTGGTAAATCTCTTCAAGTTGAATATTTATACATTTAATTTGCTTAATAAGTGAAATATGATTTGTTTTGTTGTGGAAAAATCGGGGATTCACATCCTCTGTATCAGCAGTTTCCTTTGAGGGGATTCACGTAACGCCTCAATGCGAAGACGGAAACAACAGGGATGCAGGGTTGTTTTAGATTACTTGTAGTGGTATGTTTTCTCTATTGATATTTTTCATGTTTCTTCTTCGGCGAAGTTTCCATATTACCATAGTTGTGACGATGATAAATATAAAGATAATCACAATAGTTGTCGAACTCCATGCAATTGTTTGTATTTGATGGACGTCTGGTGGCTTCAATTGATTTGCTTTTTCTTGTAACCTCTTGATGTCTTCTAGATTGATAGATTGTAATTCGATCTTTTGTTCTTCTGGTGGTTCGATTTTTGGATATTCGAACTCTAGGGTAGGTAATGTGAAAGGATATCCTTTTATCATGTTTTCTGTTTTCCAGTAATAATTCTGTTGGATCTGGATCCCACAGTTAAATGGAATAATCAGAAGACTAGAGTTTTCTATTTGAATATATTTCTGAGTTTCACAGTGTTTTACCAATTTCATTGGTATTTTGTTTGGAATTACCAATAAATATTTTTTGTTGACTGACTCGATGAGTGGTTGGTTTATTTCGACAGTAGAAAATTGGCAATTGCGATTTTCCATTTCCTTTATTAGTGTTGTCACACATTCGTTGGTAATAGGCTCTAAATTATTCTGACAAATATAGTTATTTTCAATTTTTGGACATTCTTCTACGTTATATTGTTGTAAATGAGTGCCTAAGATAAGGTAGGGTTGTTTAGGGATTATTATGGAGTTGTTGATAGGTATAGGAAATAAATAATATAATTGGCAAGTTTCTTCCTTAAAGATTGGAAAATGAATAACAAAAATTATTTTATTTTTTGTGAATCTAGTTTGTAAGTTTGCTGTTTGATAAAAATAATTTAAATTTTCGAAATTTATTGTTTTGTTTTTTTCCATAAAGGGTTGTTAAGTTTGATATTATATTAGGCATCTCTTTTGCTGAAATTACTGCAGTATATAGTACGTTTATTTGTGCAAAAGCAATAGCATTTTCCAGATTATCTAAGGAGGTGATTAAATTTTGACAATTTAAAATGATTTGATTAATTGTATTTTCTGCTTGAAGAAATGCATCTAAATCATAAATTGATCTTTTTAAATTTATTTCTAGAGTTTCGATATGTTGTTTAATTGTATTCTGATTTTTGGACAACATTGTTTGATTATAATTTTCAATAAGCTTTTTCGTTAAGGACATATGTAATACAACTTCATTTTGAAAGGAGTTTTGGTTATTTTCCAATTGATTTATAGCTTTTTCGTACCGTTCGCCATCATCAGCGTCTAATGTGCCAAAAACCGTTTTGATATCTTTCCTCCTGTATTTATTAAACCTCTTTTGGATCGTTATTGCGGTTGAACATTATTTGTTTTGTTTCAGCTTCTAGAACAAGGAATTTGGTTTGATTGATTATTGTGTTTGGATATGAATAGTGAGCACGTCCATATAAGTCTATTTTATCTAGATTCTGATTAATTTGGTTATGAAATGTTTCGATGTTTTGCAACTGATTAATAATAGGTGGTATTTCGATGTAGCGAATGAAACTATGTTTAGTTTCTATGATCTTAGTATCTCCAAGTTGAAAGGGTAGCAGAGGGGTTTGTATTGTTGATATAGTTATATCATCAGTCTTCGTCAGAATAATCTTGCACATAACTACAAGAAGGAACAGGATCCTCTTCATTGTCCTGTGGACAAGAAAGTCGTTTAGGTTTTTGTAATTGCGACATGTGAATGATTTTGTTTTTAATTACTATGTCTTGTCTGACAATATTTTTAGTAAATCGAGGTTTATCTTTTGTTCTTTTTGAGCTTTTATCTTGCACGTATGCTATTGTATTTTTCAGTTTAGTTTCTAAATTTGCATTATATATTTTCTTATATATAGATTTTAGTCTTTGCTTACTATTATCTCATCAGTTAGATCGAAAGGGTTTAGGGCATTAGTGTTTCCATTTATTATGTCAAAAGGTCTCTGTTGTCTCTAATATTGCATATTGCATTAGTTGTTTTATGCTTGCATTAGGCTCTTTCAATTTTAGAATTCTGTATAGTTCTATTAGAGTAGAATGGTATATTTCAACAGGGCTATTACTGTTAGAGTTTCCAGGTGTAATATAATGGATGCGAATGTTATGTAGTTTACAAAATTCCAGGAAAGGGGATGATTTAAATTCACTACCATTATCGCAAGTAATTTGATAAGGAAGGCCGTGGTGATTTACGAATAGTATAAAATTATCAAGCACAGTGGGGGTTGTACATACTAGTTGTAGTATATAGGCTTGCCCGTATCTTGAAAATACGTCAATAATAGTTAGAAATTTTGTATTGTTTATTTGGAATATATTCATGTGGATTGATTCTGATGGTTCTGAAGGTGTGGGGCTAATATTATATTTTATTTTAGGTGGATGTCTATCATATTTTGACCTTTGGCATATCTTGCAGTTGTTGGTGAATTCAGCAGCATGATTCAGCAGCAGTTTTTTAATTGACAATAGGGCTTCATTAATTCTTCTATGACAAGTCTTAATGTGATGGTAATCCATCAGTTTCCTTGACTTTGTTCATTGTATACATCACTTAGGTACAATTTTGAGATCGAAAGTTTATATGCATTTTTTTATATGCATTGTGTCGAAATACTTTAGGTAGAATAGTGCTACTTCTTAGATATAGATTATTCGCAAGTTGTTTTGTATATATGCAATATATTTTATTGGGATCGATGTTTTCTTTAAAGAATTTTATAATTTCTTGTGTATAATTCGAAGTCAAATGACAGTGTATCTATTCTTTATATTGAATGGTTTACTACGTATTATATGATAATGTTTGTTTAGATTTTGAACAAATATGATTTGGTTGACATACACGTTTAAGCAATGTTCAGATATAGGTATGCTAAGAATTGTGTCTTTAAGTGTTGAATGAACAGTTTCACTATCAGGTAAATCAATATTAATGTTGGGCGGTCTAATTTGTATATCTGATAGGATCTTAATTTTTGGTGGATTGATAATTTCTTCTATTTGGTGTTGTGATGCATGTGCGATTGGTAAATCGTTTCCTATTTTTCCTATTTTCGTTTCCTATTTTTGAAAGGTTTCTCAAAATCTGGATATTGTAGAATGGGGTTATTACAAAGAATATTTTTACATATCTTAAATGTCTCAACAAATTATTTTGTGTGTTCTATTTTGATTCCTTTCTTTAAACACTTAGTTAAGGATTTTGGCAATTTAGCAAAGTTTTGTATAAACCGTCTATAATAACCTAATAGTCCTAGGAATGATTTAATTTCCTCGGTTGTCTTTGGAATAGGGTATTTTAATATTGTGTCGATTTTCTTTGGGTTTGGTCTAATACCGTCCGGAATTATAACATGTCCTAAAAATTCTACTTCTTTCTAAGGAATTCTAATTTATCTAATTGAATTTTTAGTTTTGCGTCTTGTACTTTTTTAAAGACTGCCTCTATATGTTTTATGTGTTCTTCAAGTCCCTTTGAGAAAATTATTATATCGTCCATATAAACGGAACAGAATTTTTCAATTAGTTCTTTCAATACATTATCCATTACTCTTTGGAATGTATCGGGTGCGTTTTTTAAACCAAAGGGCATTCGAAATAATTCGTAATGTCCGTGTTCTACGTTGAATGCGGTTTTCTCTACTGATTTGGAGTCCATTTCTATTTGATTGAATCCTGATGATAAATCAAGAGTTGTAAAATATGTGCATCTACCAAGTTTATCTAGGATATCTGTAATATTCGGCAATGGGTATCTATCGTCTATGGTCTTTTCGTTTAGTGTACGATAATCGATAACTAATCGCTATTTTTGTTTTCCACTAGCATTTAGCTTTTTGGGTACAATCCAAATTCAGCGGTTTCATGGGCTGTAGCTGTGTCTTATTATATCGTCATCAAGCATTTTATGTATCTGTTTCTTTATTTCTTCTTTGTAAACGATTTGATATCTATAAGAACGTGTATGCACTGGTATTTCATATGTTGTCTTTGTTTCATGTTTAATTCTGTTTGTCAGTTTATTTTCTTCTGGGTGAAATAAATCGAAGAATTCCTGACAAACATTTTTAATTTCTGATTTCTCTTCTGCGTTTAGATGATGTGTACGAAGTAAGTTTGATATTTTCGAGTGCTGGGGAGTTGTTTTTAGTTCTTGACTGGTTCTTTAAGTTTTAATATTAGATTTTCATTAGTGTAGTTAAAAATTTCCGTAGTCGCGATAACCTTTTTTGCTGTAGTTAATGTTTCTGGTATATAGATATTATCTATGGTTTGTTCTGGTATTATAACATTAATGTTGTTTTGATCTACAGGCAATTCAATTCGAGCTGCTTCATGTGCCTTTATTGAAAACTTAAATAGTTCTTCCTCTTGCGGTTGTCGGTGAAGAAGGGGAATTTGGATGGTCATTTATTAGTTTTTTTGTTTACTAGGTCAATTTGAAGTTGAAATTTTAAAAGTTCTTTTAAATCTATTATACCATCAAAATACTCATGGAAATTGAAAAGAATGAAGGAGATATTTCCGGGAGATTTAAATTCTGCAAATATTGGAATATCTGCTTTAAACAATACTTCTTTCTGTCCAGTACCTGTTTTTAAATTTGAAGGAAAGTGATAAATTTTATTTGGAAAATATTTTTCGGCTTTTTCTGGATTTAAAATTGAATGGTAACATCCTCTGTCGATTAATAATTTCGATTTGTCGATTTATTATTTATTTCAGTATACATTTCGAAAGTTACGTTGTGGGTTCTATCTGACTGATATCGTGAAAATTTTCCGGATCATCGTAGTAGTAATCATATGTATCAGGTTCCTCATAAGTTTATTCATCGTCAGCATTTATATATTCTGCTTGAAGTTCAGTTTCGCTGTTGTCTTGGTCAGGGTTCGGTATTTCACAGTTTGTATTTTCGTCGATTTGGTATAATTCTTGAGAGATGAAATTTCTAGGGCCAGATGGTTTGAAGATATTAGATTTTGGGTATTATTCGGAATTGAAAGTCTCGATGTTGTAGACATTGGTTCTGGTTTATTTTGTGGTACTTGGCCTGTTGGTTTGAATACATTTCTGGGTGGACGAAAAACTTCTCTGTGTGTAGGATACCTTTGATTTGGACGAGGTTGTATATTTATAGGGCCTCTGGGAAATGGTGGTTGGATGGTGAATTAGAATTTTGGAAGGGTTGTTTGTTGAAATTACTTTGAAAATGTGTAGGTGGAATCATATTATTATTAAACGGTTGTGGTCTAACAAAATTATTTTGAAAGTAGGTTGGTGGAATCATATTATTAGAAAAACGTCTTATATTATTTTGAGAATTCTGGGGTTTAAAATTATTTGGTTATGAAAATAAAAGAGTGGTTATTTTTGGTTGAAAGACATTATTTTGATTAGGATTTTTATACAAATTTTGATCATATTGAAAGTTTTGTTCTTCCGCGATAAATAATAACACGTTTTCTAGACAAGTTGGTTGTTTTAGTCTGATTATATTTTGTATTTGGCTTGGTAGTCCTCGGATAAAGGTTCTCAAACTAGCCTGTTCGTATTGTTTTAGGTGGATGAGTTTCGTTTGCGCATCCATTTGATTATCACTGAAGGAGTTGATTTTTTGTGTTAGGTGGCTTCGCAAAATTTGTAATCTCTTCCCGAAGGTCTAAAGGGTTTTCGTTTTTGTTCGTGTAGGCGAGTAGAAGATCTTGCTCTAAGCATTCGAGATTTCTTCTCCAAAACAATCAATTAAGGTTTGTTTAATTTCTTGCCAAGTTCTTAGTTCTATTCGGTTTCCTACTAAGATTTGTGCTCTGTCTTTGAATTTAATTTGGGTGATTCTAATCAAATAGTTCTGAAGGGTGTTATCGTTGATGTTGCCGTATGTATCAAATAGAAAGTCTAAAGCTGAAATAAAGCTAGTAAGACAATGTGGATTACCGTCGTATGGAGGAATGGTATTGACACACATACGCAAAAGCATAAAATTAATTGGTGGATTTGCCATTTCAAAATTATTATTTTCTAAGTTAGTTTCTAGATTAATGCTATTACTTTTTGCTTCGAGGTTCAAAATATTATTAAAATTATTTACTAATTGTTCTAAATCTATATTTTGACTATATTCTATACTCATCAATGTTTTTAAAGTTAAAATAAAAGTACGATCTTAAATGCTAAAATATGATTTTAAAGGTTAAATTACGATCTTAAAATAAAAATAAAAATAAAAATACGATTTTGAATGCTAAGCTTAAATATAAAAATGTTTCGATTCTTATTTTCTTTGTTAACTTATCGTGTCTGAAAAAGGGTCGAAATAAAATTACTGATTAAATGAATCGCGTCAGCTAATCGTTCTTAAAATTAGAGATGTTTTTGCTTTGTTTCTTAATTTTACTCTTTTCTTACCTTTATCGTTTCTTAACTTTATTGTTTCTTAACTTAATTCTCAATCTCTCTTATATGAAAAGGTTGAAAATGGGGTGTAAAGGAATACTTGGACACACACCTTATTTATGCCAGTTAAGGGCCGTCAGCCTTTTCTTCCTTCACGGGGTGAACCTTGTAGTCGTTGTGCTTGGAAGTGCGTGGAGGACAGCTGCTGGCTATCAGGAATGGTCCCTAGGCTTAGAAACTGTACTTGCTACATGAATTTGGATCGGTAGTTTTTCTTCTCCAGATCAGTCCAATACTGTGGTTCTGGGGTTGAATAGACACGGTCAGAATCCGTTTTTCGACTGCGCCAGTTAAGTCTTCTCGAACGAGGGAGCGTTTTTAAAAACTTTATTTTTACAACCTTACACATTGACGTTTAATACAAGATTGAATTTGAAAAACAATTTGGTAATATTTATATATTTAATTTGCTTAATAAGTGAAATATGATTTGTTTTGTTGTGGAAAAATCGGGGAGTCACATCCTCTATATCAGCAGTTTCCTTTGAGGGGATTCACGTAATGTACTATATTGCGGTTTTTTTTGTTGTCTGCAACTGTTTGCCTCATTTATGTTATATAGGTTTAACGATTTAAAATAATTTTGTTGTAGTGAGATTTTATTTTTTAGATTAGTATATATGATCACATTATAATCTAAATGTACTAGTAGTATTTTGCAAATTTAATTAGAAAATTTTGAGATTCCAAATATAATTTTTTTTAATCAGTACAGATAATTACGTTATTTTCTAGATTTTAGCGAATAATCCCGAAATTGTTAGATATATCGAATTACGGGTTCGCTGTATTATGTTATTTTATTTACCTTAAAGAAAATTTTTATCCAAATTTGGGGCTTTGTGTTTTTATCGATATTTCCGACGACATTTTCTGCCCAAAGTGTGAAATTAAAAAAACCTACAGAACTGCCCTATTTTCTGATATTTTGAATTCTAATAGACGCATGGTATATCCCGTGGTCATATTGCTCTATTGATATTTTTTGGGCTGTGAGTGATTGGAAAATGGATATTTTGATTAAATTGTATTATTTTCTAGTCGTCTTGAGAATAACGCCAATCAGCAAATTTAAACTTTTTTGATGAAAATAGATGTATATAAAGTATTTTATAGTCCTAAATCCGAAAATGATAAGCTAATTACTGTAGCACGTACAGTTTTTTTGTTACAGGGGGGTCGGTGGTGAGGAAAAAAAGAGACGATATATTTTTACAATCTAATAGTTAATATAAACATTTAACACGTGTTAAATCTATTTAAAGACATTACTGAGGATTATGTGACTAAAAAATATATTACATGAGATGTCATACAGCGACAAAAACTTTTACTTTTTCCTCTTGTGTTCTGTAACATCATCTCTTTTTAAACACCAGTAGTCGCCCAACATAGATATGTTTCAGCGTCCCTGGTATCTTGCTTCCATCGATTTGATGTCCTGATGAAATCTCTCTCCCTGTTCGTCGCTTAGGGAATTTTAATGCACCCAAAGTTTCCGGATAAAATCCGAATGGGAGTGTAAAATATTCCTCTTAAAGGACATGCTACACTCTAGCATTTCATAGGGTTTCAAGAGCGATGGCTTTTAAATATTCTGGTATCTTAAGACCACCTTGTAAAAAAACAAGAAAACTCAAACAAGAACACAAGAAAATTTGCTGACAAATTGGTACTGATTAATCATAATTTTATATCTATTCACATCAAATTAATATTTAATGCGAGTTGCTAATCTAATTTCAAAAAATGGCGGATTTATAAGCCAATTGCTTCTATAAATAATTTTGTACGGGTTGCTCGAAATCCAGTTAAGTCTATAAGTTGATTTGAAAGAATAAAAGCAACTCTTGGTTATCTATTGTGGCTATTATTTAAAGCGCTGACCAGTTAATGCTCATAATCAAAAGGCTCTAATCTAACAAAAAAACATTTATAGCGTTTTAATAGCCATCCTAATTGGACAAGTGTAATATATGATGTCAGACTACCCCGCCTCTAGACGGCGAAAACACAAAAATACCTTTTCACGATTCACTAATTAACCGTAATACCAAAGTCTTGTTTATGTTGGGCTCAATTAGCAACCAATTAAAGACTGGAAATTACAATGTTATCGAGGAACAATTTTCATTGTACTTATTGGAACATCTATTTTATAATTAAGATATATCTATAGAAATGTAGCGCAGAGAAGCGAAAATTTAATTATGAAATAGTGTGATTTTATATTAGTCATTGATTCCAATTGAAGACAGGTCAATTCATTTTGAAAAATATTAAGAAATTATCTGCATTAAGTAATATTACCAACATTTTTCGATTTTATACAAAAATCCAGTTGTTCGAATAGATTAAACAGTGGTTCAAAAAATCAATGTTTTTACAAGATGCGTCTCACATAAAACAGGATTTTTTTTAAATAGCTATTTCTAGTGGCGCTATCTTTTAACAATTCGAAAGGTGCTTCCTTCCTCCTCCTTTCTTCCTTCTTTTCCTCGAAAAATGAACATCGAACAGAGAGCGAATATTAAGTTTTGTTTTGAACTTGGTAAAACATTCACCGAGACGTTTCAATTAATGAAGCGAGTGTATGGTGAGGATTGTTTATCCCGTGGCAGAGTCCACGAGTGGTTTAGGCGATTCAAAGAAGGTCGCGAGGGCATCAAGGACAACGATCACCCTGATTCGAAAAATTCCGTGGTTACTCAAAGTTAAGATTAAAAGTAACATCCTGAAAGACATATATTTGGCTGAGCCCAAAAATTACTTCGTCAATGTAATTGACCATGCAAAACGTTGTATTGATGCGCAAGGAGATCACTTTGGATATAAATAATGCTTTTTGCCGAAAAAAATAAATATTTGTGTGATTTTTTTAAAAAGATCTTTTTCCATGAGTCGCACCTTATACCAGGCTCTAGCAAACCTGCTTGCGTTTTTGAGGTACTTTAGGTTATTTACTGTTTAAAAAATGTATATCTGAAGGTTATTCCCCGAAATACAGGTCGTTGTATTCATAACCTCAACGCATTTTTGGGCCTTGAACTCTATTCCTCATCAATACCATAAAGAATTTTTGGAGGCGAAAAACTCGACGAAGTCAATTTTTTTTTTGTAAAAAGTGAGTCATGAACTGGAACAAGTGGTAATCCCATGGAGCGAGATAGGGGCTATATGCTGTGTGAGGAAGAAGTTCAAAGTCCAATTTGTTAATATTTGAGGTGCTTAGATGTGATGGGTGTGGTTTTGCTGTAGAACAACCTTTTTACGTTTGACCAAATCTGGATATTTTTGGTCAGAACAGCGTGTATTCTCTTAAGTTGAGCTGAGTAGTGTTCTGATGTTTCAGCCATACTAGCAGAAATCAACTGAAAGAGTATTATTTCGACCTGATCTTCCCCTATCTGCAAGACTCATGTCTTCAACCCAGAACAGAGCTGGGCGGCATGTCACGACGGTGACAATTACGTTCAAGTCTTTTTAAAATACTGTTTTAAAATTGATTTAATTTTTCGACTTATTTCACTAATTTTAACGGTTTTTTGTTAAAAACCGTTGACTGAATATTTCGCAGTGATCACTTTAATATTGAATGAATGTTTACTTGTCGGAACAAAATATTGCAATTAGATTAAACCCTTGAGTAGTGTAATCTTTCATTTATGATAAACAAGGGAAAAACGCAACTACTTTTGCTGCACCCTAGAATAACGTAAAATAGATATTGCAATAATAAAAATAGGAATATTTCTAAATAGGAGCATAAACCAAATAGATTATATGGTAAATAGTAAAATAGAATAACAAAATAGAAAAAACATAGATAATAGCAAACACTATTTGTAGATGAAAATAATTAAAGTGAATTAACCTAAGACATAAAGTTTAACAAAAAGAAAGATAAATTGTATGTAAGACAAAAAAATGAATTAAAAAAAGGGAAAAATACTGAATATAGAAATCAATTACAAAATAAATTAACAAAAACGTAAGGAGAGCAATACAACGTGGGTCAAGTATGTTAAACGATGGAAAATGTAATAGAAGTGGCATCAGACATGCTTCAAGAAAATAACAAGAGCAAGAACTAATCAGTGGTACCATATGTACCAATGTTAACATAAGCAAGTAGTAGACCAAAGACCTAGGCAGTAAAAAATTATTTTAATACAACACAGAATAAAATAAACAAGAGCGTGTTAGAGTACGAAACAAACATAAAAGTATGTACAGACGGAAACAAAGAAATAGTTGGAATAGAGGATAGAAAAACGAAAAAATAAATGAGGGTGTCAGGAATTTATATCAAGAATTTAGTCAAGTCAAGGATGAAGTAGAAAAGAAAACCAATGATTTGAATTGTTATAATTGTAACTGGAAGTGGTTGTGTTTCTTTAAAAATATAATCTAATCAATTATATTATCGAACTTACTAAACCATCCAAAAATTGTAATCAGTTATTATTTTCGAATTCATATCTAAATATTATGGTTTGTTATTTACAATATAAGGTTATAACATATTCCACATTTTTGATACCGAAAATTGAAAAAACATCATCCGCATATCTTAGCCACACCCTTGAAAACTAATCGAATTCATCTTTGTCGCAGTTTCAAATTTGCTCAAGAATAAGTTGACTAAGAATGGCGACAGAGGGTTAAGAGGGTTGTTTTTCATGCACATGAAAGCATTAATCTGACACAATATATGAAAACCGTTAATCTGGATATGGAATCTATTGCAAACATTTAACTTTTTAAATTATTAAGGTAACGCTTGGTTCTATAATCTTTGTTGGGTAAACCCATTGTATTGATTGTTCCTTCGTCTCAGATGTCTAGTGAACAAATCGTTACAGAAATTCCTTTGAATTGCGTCCATACATGTCTAAGCACTGCTGTGAAGTGGCCACTTGGTTCCGCGTTTTGTCTATAGTGGGCAACCGCGGCATCCATTCCACAGATAGCTCTCTCATGCCCAAGTAGAATGTTCCGTAAGTATTCGTCCAAGGTTTTTATCATCCCAGCAATCTCTTTAGTTTCCACTTTGCGATTGGTTAACACCATATCATAGATTTTGTTAATTATTTCCTCTGCAGAGCGTCATTCAGGCTAGTTCGTCCACATCGAAACTCAGTAAATCACTTATAAACCATCAAATGTAAAAGAGCAAAGTTTTCCACAATACTTTTGAACATTTCATCAGTTTACACGATACCTGGTTTTTTTCACGCAAAAAGTTGTGCGATGATAGCAAAAATATCGAGCTTATATGTTTTCAAAGGTTGTCAAAATAAACTATTTGTCACATCGGCTTAAACTTCACTGAGCGTTTTTACAAACGATGCTGCTTTTCAGAAATGAAATCACTTTTTAGAAACGCGACCACACTATTATCTACCAGATAAAAATATACAACTTTCATGTATATGTTGTTTTAGTGTAATATTAATATTCAGTGTTCTATATTTCATAATTTAATAGATATGTGGATATACTTTTCCGATTTCATATTTTATCATTAAGGTACTATTATACAGAGCCTTCATTTAATTCCGAAACTCATGTGACCTATAAATGTGGACGACCAGCACGGCAAATTGATTAACATGTAATAATTAACATGAAATCACTAATTTTCTTAAACTACAACATACGTTTAGTGGTTTTTTTAGTTTTTATAAATAATATTGTTTTAATTATACACAGTATAGCACTAACAACGAAAATCTGCATAACATTTGACTAGTAATATAGTTTTTTAAACCTAACGTAAAACAATATTAAAATATGCGTATCTCGTACATTTTTTTAAGAAAAATTCTGTTGATGAAATACAAACAAAGAATATTACTGCTTTTTAAATAATCACGTGTTTAAGAAATGCTTTAAAAATATTTTTTCTTGCTCAGGAAGCATAGAAACTAACGAAAATATCGAATAACAAACCCGGATGACAAATCTAGGGAACATTTTTATAATTTTTGGTGAACAATGATACTACCTTTAAATAAGTCAACATAAAAAGGAAGTTGGTTTATTAAGTTTAAATAAATCACTAGTCACGCGAGTAACAGGATTATCGCAAATGAAGGTTCTGTAGAGGAATGAAAATCTATTAATATGATTTATACTCAGGAAATGCGAGTAGGACAAAATAATTCTTATGCTCACATCAGGACTGAGAAACAGGTTGAAAAGCACGGTTAAAAATCGATGTAAATTTAAAATAGAATATGATCTTGTTATGAATACAGCGAAAAAATTAAGACATAGAAAAGCACGGTTAAAAATCGATGTAAATTTAAAATAGAATATGATCTTGTTATGAATACAGCGAAAAAATTTGATGTTTTATTATAATGGAACAAAATTGTTGTCGCCAGCATGATACCACTTTTGCCATTAAAAGTCCCCAGCATGGAATAATTACAAGCGTTTTTAAAGATAAATATAAAAATACTGGGAATATCTATTGTCTTATATCTGTTTCCATGTTTGGTAGCGCACACATTGTTTGTATAAAATAAAATCCCATACACCTCAATAAGCACTTGATCAACATTTAGATTGCCTTATTGCCAGATTGTGATTAACCCTTCAGTGGTCGCGTCAAATATAATTATACCAGTGGGCGCACACTGTTAGAGACTAGATCAAAAAAAAATACGTATACAAATACAAAAATTAAAAATAGGGTATAATTTCGAGAGCAACTCAAAATTACACTGGGGAACAATTTGAAAAATAATTTCTGTTGAGTTCGATATTTAAGCTGTTTTATACGTAAATTGATATGCTAATTCCAAAACTTTATTTAGTTTTTTTCTATCACGTCAAGTTTTTTCTCTACAGTTGTTGCTCATCCGACTAAGCTTGGCGAATCACAGAAGTCACTACTGCTCTCCTACCGGCGAACCTTCTTCCACCTAGGAGTGGAGGCGTGAGTGACGTTGCGTCATCCAAAACTAGTTCGGTCAGTTACGCATGAGATCTGCGTATCTGCGATCAACATCTGTGTTGACCTTAAAATGGTCTGTTTCCTTCTTGGCCAGCAACACGGGTATACCAAGTATCCCTGTTTTTTGTGCATGTGGGACAGCAGAGTTCGTGAGAAGCTTTGAGTGCAATCGAACTGGCCGCCAAGATCTGACCTAAGATCTGGTGATCCAAACATTTTAAATCAGTCAGTTGTCGACAGAAAAAACATTGTATTATTATATTATAAAACTAAGTCTCATGAAGCAATTTGTTAAGGCCTTGTCAATTGAAGGAGACTGCTTTAAGTATATCATTTCGGTATTCCCTAGCCTGTCATATAAAAAGATAAAGGCTGGTGTGTTTGATGGTTCACAGATTCGGCAACTCGTTAAAGATGAAAATTTCACTGAAACAATGACCGAACTTGAAAGGAATGCTTGGTTGGCATTTAAAAATATTGTTAAAAACTTTCTTGGAAATACACGAGCCCGAATTACATAAAAATTGTTCAACAACTCTTGGAGAGTTTTAAAAAGCTTGGTTGCAACATGAGCATCAAACTGCATTTCTTACATAGTTATCTTGCTAACTTCCCAGAAAATCTTGGTGCTGTTAGTGATGAACAGGGCGAGCGATTCCACCAAGACCAAGAAGGTTATGCAACCGCAGTATCAAGGTAGATGGGATGTCAGTATGATGGCTGACTATTGTTGGAGCATCAAGCGAGAATGTCCACAAACTGAACACTCCAGGAAAAGCTATAAGAAGAAATTTTTACCATAATATCATTTGTTTATTTTTTGTATAAACACAATTTAATTTTTAATAATATGTTAACCTCTGTATGAATAAAATATTCTAAACTATTTGGTCAGATCTCACCTTATTTCCTTTCGTATGAACACTTTTAAGGTAAAATGAGGGGTATGCTGTAGCTTAAGAACTTGACGTGATAGAGAAAAACTGTGAGTATTTTTGAATTCAGAGGTGAAAAATTAGTCAAAAACAAGTCACAGATCCAAGTCAACAAAATTACTGTTCCGCAGTGTTATATATAGAGTTAATATATCTGAGATATTTTCAAAATATTTATTAAAAAAAACATAATTTTTACATAGACAAAAAATAAACAAAATAATGGCTCACCCTTTCTATATATTTGCATAACAACAATAAAAAACGCTCATAAAACCTTAACCAAAAGAAATAATTTTTCCTATACATAAAGTAACCTATTTTTGCCCAGAAAACTGATTTTATTCTCAATATGTTTGTTATGGCATGCAGGTCATAAAGTAAAGTAAAAATAGTAGTGAGCATTTGCGTAGCACTCAGAACATACACTGATTTTGTGCTCTAGACACATAAATTTGCCTTTCTCATTCCTGCAAGATATAATAGACCAATAAGTGCTTTTATTTCGTCCATATTTGTTGGATGTATGTCCCTGCTGCGACTGAAATTCGTTGGTTCTGCTTCTATTTCAATGTTAGCAAAATTCACTATGCTGTTTATAATTTCGTTATCAAAAAAGCATTCCAATATTTCAACAGGAGAAGTTTTTCCCTAATGCAGTCTTTGGGACCGGGTAAGTGAAATGTTCAACTTTCTTTCCTAGTTCTTACATTTTTGGGAGGACAATATTTGCTCCATTTTATTTTATTATCTCTTAGCATAAAATATGGCCCGTTTCAATTATTCCTCCATCTTCCTTTTCATCAAATTCTTGTTCGGTGTCGCTATCTTCATATCTTTCCCGAACCGAATCCTCTTCTCCTGATTCCCCCTCGTCGTCATATTCATTTTCACTATGTACTTTTTCTAATAGTCTCAATAACCTTTCTTGCTCTTTCTCGTAATACATATCTAAATATAAATTGATAATTTTATAAATCTAGAATAATAAAAGATAAATACTTACCATAATAATAAAATAATAAAATAAATACTTACCAATATGCTTTTCAGATGCCAAGACAAATCACGTATCACAGATATTTCAGAGCGTTAGTAGTCGCTCCTGCTCTGAAACACCGTGTTTGCGTCTGTAACACATATAACAACACTCAGACAAAAAGCAACAGTGGCAATGTGTAGACGCATACCTCTGCGAAAAGTATTCGTCGAAAGGTACACAGACGAAAATTCACGAGTTTAGCCGATTATTTAAAATATCACTGTTTTACGGATGCGCCGGTCTCCCACACCGTGCACGACCAATGAAAAGTTAAACATCATAACTTTACTCTAGCCAATTATTTTTACAATCTAGAATTAAAAAAATCATCTCTAAATTAAACGCAAATTACGAAGCTCTAAAGAAAAAAATTCTCTAAAGAAAATTCACTGATATGGGGAAATAACTTTGTGCCCATATTGTACTGCTAAGAGTAAGAAACTCTGAGAATTATAACACTGTGGTATTTCTTTAAACAATTGTTTTCGATCGTAAGGTAAAAATATCAAAGTAAATGTTTAAATACTATATATTATCTATATATGCGATAACCTTCAAACGTGTCAATAAATATGAAGTAAAATGTGAAACTCGACAACGTCGCATATGCTGCCAACCGAATATAGACTTCAAATTTGAAATGTATTGTATAAATTCTATTTGATTTTTTTATTAATTAATTTGTATAGTAGTTTAATTCTCTGTTTCTGCTTCTATTTTAATGTTAATAAAATTCACGATGCTGTTTATAATTTCGATGTCAAAAAAGCATTCCCATATTTCAACATGAGAAGTTTTTTTCCCTAATGTAGTCTTTGGGACCAGGTAAGTGAAATGTTCAATTTTCTTTCTTAGTTCTTACATTTTTGGGTCATCAGTCCATCGTGTTTTCGGTCTTCTCCGTGGACGTTTGCGATTAAGTGATATCCAGTCCAGGACCATCTTGGTCCATCTTTCGTCCCATTGCGTCACTACATGGCTTGCCCACCTCGTTCTATCCCGTCTATTAATTCCAGGCATACATATTTCCATTCCCCTCTGTGCTACCCGAAGTTATTGAACTGACAGTGATGTGAGTGTCCAGGTTTCACTTCCATATGTCGTAACTGGCAGGACACACTGATCAAGGCCTTTACTTTTTAGGCAAAGTGGTAGTTTGTTCTTAACCACTATGTTGTTGAGCGTGCCAAATGCCTGTTAGCCACAGTTATCGCGTCGTTGCACTACCCGGAGGGTATCCCTTTCCATTGAAACCCTCTGCCCAATATATATATATATATATATATATATATATATATATATATATATATATATATATATATATATATATATATATATATATAGTCTAACAACAACAAACGCCTCTAATTGTTCTTCGCGTGTTCCACCAGGGCCCATACGTGAATAATAATAATAATATATATATAGTGATCCACAACTTCCAAATCCGTTCCTAAAATAGAAACCCTTTTGTCTTCAGCAAATTTATTCAACATTAACAATTTAATATAATTCAACAACAAATCTATTCAACAAATTTATTCAACAACAACAACTAAACCTGAGCAGCCCTTTGCAGCTCTTGTACGTGTCTTTGCAGCTCCGCTGGTACTTGGGAAAGAACGATATCATCTACGAATCTAAGATGGTTTAAGTATACACTATTGATCCTTATTCCATCCTGTTCCCAAACCAGATTACCGAACAATTCTTCTAGGCAGGCTGAGGAAAGAAGAGGTGAGATTGCCTCCACCCGGCCATACGCCCCGCTCAATATTTATTTCAATCTCAAGATCGTCTGTCGCTGTAGATCATATATCGATCCTATTAGGTTTACATAGGCTTTCTCTGCACATTGCTTAAGCAATGCATCCATTATGACCTGCTTTGAGATTGAATCAAATGCTTTTTGATAATCGATAAAAGCCAAGTATATATATATATATATATATATATATATATATATATATATATATATATATATATATATATATATATATATATATATATAAAATTTTGAAAACAAAATGACTACACACGTATTCGTTTTTCTTTTTCTTTAGGCGGGCGTAACATGTGTCATGAATTATAATACCGACAAAACAAAATCGGATGTACGTCATGGATGACGTCTGTTGAAGAACAGCAGAAAAACTACTATATAAATTAATTAATAAAAAAATCAAATAGGATTTATACAATAAATTTGAAATTTGAAGGCTATATTCGGTTGGCAGCATATGCGACGTTGTCGAGTTTCACATTTTACTTCATATTTATTGACACGTTTGAAGGTTATCGCATATATAGATAATATATAGTATTTAAACATTTACTTTGATATTTTTACCTTACGATCGAAAAGAATTGTTTAAAGAAATACCACAGTGTTATAATTCTCAGAGTTTTGCTTCCAAGAAAAAAACCAGCACGGAAATATTTAGTAGACAACTTAGCAGTACAATATGGGCACAAACTTATTTCCCCATATCAGTGAATTTTCAACCAATTGAACTTATATTGGGAATTGAAAAAAAATTACTAAACAAACAAAAGGGTAGAGATCGAAATACACAAGACTGTATAAACATGTGGCGTGAGGCACTTCACACTGTTACTCCTTAGATATGGAAGAATACGATCAAGCATACAGAAAAGCAGACTTGATCGAAAAGAAGTTTTTCCTTTAATTATAGATACAGCAGATGACAGCAGTGGTTCCAACCAGTACATTTCAGACCCCGATTAATAAAAATATAAATGCATGCAGATATTTCATTGTTTTTTCTGTTTTGTACCTGCATATTACATATTAATAAATGTCATTGGTAATTATATAATCTTTTGAATTTAATAACCATTCAAATATTTAAAAATGTTGTCGATGGTTTTTGAATGAAGCATGTGCTGAATCTCTTTAGAGAATTTTTTTCTTTAGTAACTTCCTAATTTGCGTTTAATTTAGAGATGATTTTTTTAATTGTAATTAAAGTTTAGATTGTAAAAATAATTGACTAGAGTAAAGTTATGATGTTTAACTTTTGATTGGTCGTGCACGGTGTGGGAGACCGGCGCATCCGTAAAACAGTGATATTTTAAATAATCGGTTAAACTCGTGAATTTTCGTCTGTGTACCTTTCGACGAATACGTTTCGCAGAGGTATGCGTCTACACATTGCCGCAGTTGCTTTTTGTCTGAGTGTTGTTATATGTGTTACAGTAGATCTGTACAGACAGATAGTACTGTAGATCATATATCGATCCTAGTAGGTTTACATAGGCTTTCTCTACACATAGCTTAAGCAATGGATCCATTATGGCCTGCTTTGAGATTGAATCAAATGCTTTTTGATAATCGATAAAAGCCAAGTATATATATATATATATATATATATATATATATATATATATATATATATATATATATATATATATATATATATATATATATTTATATATATATATATATATATATATATATATATATATATATATATATATATATATATATATATATATATATATATATATATATATATATATATATATATATATATATATATATATATATATATATATATATATATATATATATATATATATATATATACATATATACATATATATATATATATATATATATATATATATATATATATATATATATATATATATATATATATATATATATATATATATATATACATATATACATATATATATATATATATATATATATATATATATATATATATATATATATATATATATATATATATTGTCCGAAGAACGGTGAGAACTTAAATAAAGTGAACTAAAAATCAATCTACTCAAATATCGAAAGCAACCACAAAGATAAAGAGTAACAGACAGAGTCATAAATCAAAACATATTATAGATGTGTAAAGTTAGAAGTATGAAAGTTAGAAGTTAGAAGAGTGGAATAAATATAGTACGATGGATAACAATAGGACAACAAGAGATCACTTTTCTCCACGTCGATCATAAGGGAAAGTACAAAAGCAATGGAATGACAATCTATTAGGAATGCACTGAAGAAAGGAGGTAAAATGGCGTCTATGCAAAGGAACAAAAAACAGGAAGAAGGAATTTCGATATCTTATGCTTAGTTGTATTTTAAATTGAAATAGGTGCGCCTATTTCAATAATAAAAATAATTCTTAATCTTATTGAAAATGGTGTCATATATTTTTTTCAAAAGTGCAGTTTTTCTTCATCTAAGGCTTTCAAATTTATTATTGTTGAACATATTTAATGTGATTAAGTCCAGTCAAAAGAAAACATAAACCTTCTTTCAGAGACATTTTTATGATATAATTTAAATTAAATTTAAGAAAACATTCACGGACAACACCATATTAACTTAATAGAATGACAAATCGGATTTAATCTAGTTTATAAATCATGGTAGACAAGTGGGATGCTGCACCAGACTACACTTCCTCTATACCTGTGACGTATGACTCAGGTGGGAACCACCAGCTGATTGTCATATGCCGTTCGGTTCTGCTCGTTTTAGGATGAGACGGCGAACTGAACGAATGAAAAACGAAGGGGCGGCATTATTCATTTGTTTGCTAATGAAAAATTCATTTTAGACACGGCCTAGGCCCACGTGATATATTTGCAGCATCTGGTGAATTTTCGGTAATTTGGTCCTACAAATGGATTTCAATTTAGGAGATCGATTGTCTACAACATTTGTTGAGTGAGAGTGAAAATTAAAATAAACGGATATAGACAAAAAAGGGAGCGGTACACTTTTACCGTTTGGAATATGTGAATTTAATTATGACTAATTTAATTTTATAGTACGTAATATTATAATATTTTATACGTATTTTAATTATATAATACGTAATGTAACAAAAACAGTAAACTAGTGGTTTTAAAACTTAATTTTAAATTTAATTACGGTTTTAAATTAAATTTCAATGATAACATTGATAAAAAAAAACTTTTTTGAGGTAACATTGATGAAAATTGCTGCATATGAAGTATTTTGTAGTCCTAAATCCGAAAATGGAAAAGCTAACTACTGTAACAAGTATAGTTTTTTTGTTACAAGGGGTTGGTGGTGGAGAAAAAAAAAAGAGACAACATATTTTTACAGTCTAATATTTATTTTATATAAACATGTAAAATGTAATAAATCTATGTAAATACATTACTGAGGATTATGTGAATAAAAAATATATTACATGAGATGTCATACAGCGACAAAAACTTTCACTTTTTCTTCTTGTATTCTGTAGCTTTCTGTATCTCTTTTAAAAACCAGCAGTAGTTGCACAACATAGATGGGTTCCAGCGTCCCTGGTATCTTGCTTCCATCGTCCTGATATCCTGGTAAAACCTTCCTCCTTGTTTCTGGTTTACCGAACCAAAATTTTCCATAAAAAAAACGTACATATAAATACATGTAAAAGTGTAAAAAAATACTTTTTTAAGGACAAGCGACACCCGGTATGATGGGTTCCAGCGTCCCTGGTATCTTGCTTCCATCGTCCTGATATCCTGGTGAAACCTTCCTCCTTGTTTCTGGTTTACCGAACCAAAATTTTCCATAAAAAAACGTACATATAAATACATGTAAAAGTGTAAAAAAATACTTTTTTAAGGACAAGCGACACCCGGTATGATGGGTTCCAGCGTCCCTGGTATCTTGCTTCCATCGTCCTGATATCCTGGTGAAACCTTCCTCCTTGTTTCTGGTTTACCGAACCAAAATTTTCCATAAAAAAAACGTACATATAAATACATGTAAAAGTGTAAAAAATACTTTTTTAAGGACAAGCGACACCCGGTATTTCATTGGATTTCAAGAGTTTATCTATGAGGTTTTTATAGTTTTCATCTTTCTGGTTGCCCAGAAATCCTTTCACTACATCAATTCTTCTATTGAAACATTCAGCGTAAAACACTAAGCTCAAAGAGATTTACCACTAAACAACAAATCCTTTTTTTTTTAAGTTCTCGACGCACTTCTTTCGCTAATCATGTTTATATCTAATCTAATCAGGAGATGATTTAATTTAAGTTTAAAACTAAACTATTTTCTATTTATATGATAACCTTAATTACTATCCTACTACCTAGAAAGCGTACTACCTACCTAATGAAGCGTGCAAAAAAAAGGATAAAAAGAACGAAAAATTGAACC